>LQNS02277097.1:36926852-36946422 GCA_001587735.2 Parhyale hawaiensis | reverse complement strand
CGGTATTTTCCGGAGAGCCACCGCAGGCCCCGGGTAACTCTCGGGAATTGTGGCCTCTTTGCCTAATTCCTACCGTTTACTACTGATTGCGCGTCAAATACGCGGGAAACACGACCGAAATTTTTAATAGGGTTGGGCGGCCGTGCGATCGGCGAAGTTTTACTTAAAAACTAAGTACTTGAATAGCGAATACTTACGGTCGCCATTTATCGACATTAAAAAGCGCTGTCAACTGCTACAGTTCCGTTGAGACAATTAGCTAATCTCATCGGCTTTACCTTGTCCGGCTGGATCTCCAGGAATGAGCAATAGTTTCACTATTTCGGGTCGAGTTTCGGGTGTCAATCCCCTTCAGAGAACCCTGCGAATGGACTTTTAAATTCAATCCTACTTCTGGGTTTGACGCCGTCTCAAAGGGTAAACGGTCAGGAATTAACGTTAAAATCTCGATCGAGAGTAGCGGAACCAAAGCTGGTGACTGAAATTCAAACTAGTTAAAGATAATAGAAATTAGCTTATCTCGGTGTCGCTTTCCCTGTCGCTGATGCCTCATCACTTTATGGCCCGGAAGCACCATACGGTCTCGTTCCAAAAATTGCTAGTTTAACAACAGTTGCTTCATACATATATAGGGTTAAGAAATAAATCACAAAAACTAAAGAACTAGTCAATTCAAATTTTTTTTCATTTTCATATTCAATGATACACGCACAACTAATTACCATGCCATCTCGAGAAGAATCTAGATTACGGCGGGATCAATTTCATTTTTGGGTATTTCATTAATGTAGACATTAAATCGAACGTTCGAACTCCTGGCCAACCCAAATATACTTAGCAGCAGATTTGGGACTACTGACCATAAAATACACATCAGATTACTTTACATCATGTTGAACTAAAAACAGCACGGGTAAATTATTTTTAGATACAGAACAATTTATGCACACCATATATAACAGTGCGTCTTTCTCTAGTAGCTAATTTTACAGCATATGCGAAAGGCAGTAAATACAGCATAATCTAAAGTGCTCGTAAGTAGACCAAATTCAGAATTTAAAAAAATCTATCTAAAATTTATCTATTCCAGTAATGTAAAAAACAACTACCCTAATTGAACCAGGCAGTCCCCAATGCGTGAACAAGCAGGTGGTATTCGAATACCACTACAAATCGAACAATATCAACTATATTTACTTTACTAGAGTTTGTGAGCGTTTCAAGAATGAATATATAATGTACCTCAGCGTAGTTCGCAGATGGGTTTAAAAATGGGATGCTTGCGCAACGAGTACCACAGGGCATAACTTTTAGATAGCAATTTCTTATCACGTAAGCATTCTTCGATCGCTGCAACTTGAACAATGGAATTAAAAGAATTTTAAACTTAACTCGAAAGTGCAGATACATGTTCGCTAGCTTGGACTTATGTTTTTTTTTAACAATATGACATTGGATTCAAAGTATGTCTACAAGATGACTTGAACTTTTCATTGAGTTTTACTGTGTGATTGCCAAAAATAATTATATTTCGACTAACTGCTGATAGTGCACAAATGAATACCTAGTGGCACACATTGATGCTATGTACATATTTATACATAGCAGTAGTAAATAGACTACTATAGCCCAGCAATATTGGACTTTTAATGATCAAAAGTAACCCTACGAGGCAACAAATTCGTTTTAACTATTAGAAATTGGACGGGAAAGTCGACCCATACGATGATTTAGGCATCGACCTTCAAGAATCCTGAGATAAAAATCTAAATTTTTTTATTCACAAGTAAGGTAAGCGTGGCTAATGCAAACAATGTTCGAGAAATTCTCAACTCTTGAGATGTCAGCACCCGCAACAACTGATACTTCGACGATACCTTACTTTTGGTAAACTTTCGCAGTTAAAATGTTGAATAATTTTGAAGATTATTATTATTATGCAGAACAGTATAGATAGATCATAAGTTATACCTACGTTTCGTCTATCCGAAGCAATCAATATTTTAATCGATAGCTTAATTACTGTAGTACCTTGGGCAAAACCTCCAAACGCTCGCTCACTTCAATATACATGTATATGCAGCTATATACACTCGTGTATATATATATATATATATATCATACACACACCCTAGCTTTAGCGTCTATATAGGGACCATTTCGCCCACTGTTAACCCTTCACTGCGTGGTTTAACCTTTACTTTTTCGTAAGAACCCTGTATATTAAGTGCGTGTCATACGAAGCCTTACGTAATGAAGAGTTAAATAATAGACCTAAAAATATTATTTTGAACGGGGAGAATGAAGAGGCAAAGGTAGTTGAGTTCATGTTATATGATGAACGAGTCATAAATACTATACAGAGGAAGTCTTCAAGACCTGACGCTCAACCGTTAACCTCAAGCAACTTCCAATTAGAACCTTCTCTTAACAATATGTTACGTACGCTTGGTCATTTAACGTGAATCCAAAGAATATTTGTCTTTAGAGATCGCCTGCTATATAGCAGACAATGACGGTGATACGAACATCTAATTACGCCCAACATCTAGGGCGTAGGCCAACCAGGCAGTTGGAGCTACGAGTGGGACACTTGAGACAGCGACTGTACACGTCAATAGCCGAAAGTTGAACCGTGCGTGGTATGCCACCAAGGGATTCCAATCACGTCATTGGCTGGCATTGCCTGGTGTAAATTATAATCCCACTTTTGATTGGTGCTTCGGTGTCACCCTCTCATTTGCAGAGGGTCATTTCCAGCTCCTCATTGGCTGGTATTGGTCCCATGATCGCTGCTTATTGGTAGTTAAATATCAAAAGTGCGGCTCTTATGACGCTATAATATCGACGGGGAAGCTTTTTTTTCGCTTACGTATGCACATCCACCCTTATAATCGAGATGATCTTTTCCTTTGGTAATTTTTGCAACGCAAACTTGTATATTCCTTAAAATGAAGAGATACTGAACGCAGTCCGGCTTTCACAATTATCCTGAAAGCAGTTATATTGCTAGTCTCAGCTTATCTATAACCTTGATACAAGATGCATTTTCTAAAAAAACAAGTGTATTCTCTTTCCTATATCCCAAACGAATACGCTATTTTATTGGTCCTTCCTCAGCAAACATTTACAGGCTCATCTTCCTAAAATGGCCACACTGTTCCGCTTCGTTTCTTAAAATATATTTCAACAGTCTCAGATTATCTCATACTACTGATGATTATTCATCATATACACGCGCACTATATGTACGAAGAAAATACGTTGACATCAAGAAAAAGATCGGTAAACCAACATACAGCAACTTAACCTTGGTTGCAAAACTGGTCTAGTTCTAAGTTCAATAATATTGTGTTATTATACACAAGAAACAAGAGAAACTGATAACATTTTGATGCGGTGTAAAGGCAAGAATCGGTGTGGCGGCATCTCGAGCGTCTCGAGAGTCAGGTGATCAAACAAATAAATTCTAGTAAACGACCTCATCGGTCTAAAGTTTTTAGTTCAAATGCTGTCCATTAAAAGAGACGCAAAAGAATTGAAGTCGCTGCAATCTAATGGCGTGAGGAAGTGATGCGCTCCACGTCAGGTGAGCAAATAAATGTAAGCTGATAAACGACCTCATTGGTCCAAAATTTCTGGTTCAAATTTGTCCATCAAAACTTATTAAGAGACTGGAAGTCCTTCTGCAGTGTAATGACTTGAGGAAGCGGCATTCCTAGCGTCAGGTGAACAAACAAAATCCGGTAAACGACGTGAAAACACCGCTTTTTCTTTCGATCTGACGTCACCCGATCGAAGAGTCGAAAAGTGTTTATAATGTTTGTGCCGACTCAATTCCTGATAACAATGATATGGCGAGCTTGAAAGTAAACATATAAATGGCAGGAAACGATCCGAAGCTCCATTTTTTTCGAATAATATACAATATTATACGAGTTCAAATGTAAACAAACGTGCAGATTTGGCGTTCATTAGCAGAGGGTACGAGAGCGCATGGCAGCTAGCAGCTGTCATAGCAGCCCTCCGAATTCAGCAAAATAATACCTAAACCTCGGCCGCAGAACAGCGCTGCTCAAGTAGAAATGTCTTGTGGTCGTCGGTAAAGGACTAAGTGGGTAGAACAAAAAAAAAAAAAAAACGCTGAATCAAAATTGAGTCTCTGACTGCAATAGCACAGCTGGATTTGTCAAGTATTTACATACAGTACAGACAGAAGTCTGTGCTGGAGGGCATACAAACCGGTACTCACGTATATGACAGTTGCCCGGCTAAGCTGAGGAAAAAAGGTAAAAGAAAAATCCAAGTGACGACAATCCGGTAGCTATAATTAATGTCAATGCAGACGAGGAGAGCGGCGTAGTGATCTACCCGACAGACAGGACGATCGACTGTGCACACCGTCCGTATACACAGAGAAAAAATTAGTATATCTAAAGAAACGTGTACGTTTTGCAATGATCAGATATCGGCAACATGAATCGAACAAATTCTAGAGACGTTGATGAAATGTAAACTATGTATTGACAATTAAGTACTGCATTGGCTAATAAGTAATAATTATGTATTTTTACACGAACAGTACTAAATTACTGCACGCTCAGCGATATATTACTGCACGCACAGTGTTATATTGCTGCACGCACAGTGAGAGTAATGTATTACTGCACGCATAGCGATAAATTACTGCACGCACAGCGATGAATTACTGCACGCACAGCGATGCTTACTGCACGCACAGCGATGAATTACTGCACGCACAGCGATTAATTACTGCACGGACAGCCATGTACTACTGCATGCGCAGTAATGTATTACTGTGCGGATAGCGAGTGACGTATTACTACTCATACAGTCATGTATTACTATACGCATAGCCTTTTATTACTGCACGCATAGTCATATATTATTATTACACGCCGTCATGTATTACTGCAAACCCAGTGTTATATATATACAGCACGCACAGTAATGCAACTCTGCACTAACTGCAGAAGTAAATTACCAATCTTGAAGCCCATTAGTATACAGAAAATATTTATTTCCTTACATGTTTATCGGGTGCACAAAAAGTTTTTGCCGATTTTTATAAGGAAATCTGAAAAAGCGTCGTTTGAATTTTGAAATGCAATGATTCATCAAAATCTAAAGCTTCACACACTAAATTTTTTTTTTCGAACTGTTCAAGGGACGATTTTGTAACAATTTTTTTAGTTGCTCAGGAAACTATCACGCATTTCCGTTTTCAAGTAATTATCAATTTTACTGAACGTTAGATCGGCCTATTATGTGACTGTCTAAACTAAGAAACAAGTGAAATTCTATTGGTGAGAGATCCGGTGAATATGGTGCGTCAAGCTATTTTCTCAAGTCATTTTTGCGACGTGTGGTCGAGCTTTACCTATATCGTTGCCATATCGTTGCCTATATCGTTCCTATATCGTTCCCACATCGGTACCTATATCGTTCCTATATCGTTGCCATATCGTTGCCTAAATCGTTCCTATATCGTTGCCATATCGTTGCCATAACGATGTTTCAGAAACCAATTACGAGCAGCTAGTCTGTCGCTTAACTATACAACCCTGCCAAGCTCTTTAGATCAAGAGGCACCGCGTACAATTGTGCCAAGTTTAAACTCTTACAAGAGACAAGAATGAATAACTACTTTCTGCCACTCATTTCAAGCGCGGGAAAACAAAATATAAACAATTACTGAGCAAGTTATGAGATGATAACAGTGAAGTGTCTGTTGATATGAGCTTGTTCTTCGCTGAATTCACGTGCCATGTTAGTTATTGAAAAGGATCACTGAAAATCAGATAGAAAAAAATGCGCAGGAACATTTTTTTGGGTTGTTGATATGTGCGTATATACCACGTACGTATCTATGAACCAGGGCTATATCGATACTATCGGTATCTGTACCCAATGTATCGGCGATTTTTCGTGGGTATAAGTGTACGTATCTGTGTCGGTAAAAAATGGTCAAAATTGCCGATACCACTGACACTTTTGGCAAAATGATACTTTGAAGTTTAGCGGGCGCGGACGACTTTCACTCTTCACAAAACTATCCAAATTGCTGAGCTGACTCTTTATTCGGCTAAATAAATAAAATCGACGGCAACGGATGTGTTTTTAATGTTTTACAAGGTCAGAAGATTTCAGAAAAGGAGCTCTCGAGAATATTGCAGTAGCGTCGGCGGCTAGTGCTGAAAACGTTTGCAGCGCAAAGCAAATACAACGAATAGCTTCTTAAAAAGTTAACTAGTTACGGCAAATTTTTATTTGTTATTCCGCAACTGCTCCCTGTAGCTGTGTTATTTGATGAAAATGAGCAGAAAATAAGAAGTAGAGGAATATTTGCGCTGTATGGAGTGTTGTAGGCCACTGGTTAAGGGTAGCTAGGTTCAACGTGACGGTAATTCGCGCCTTCAAGACCAATTCTATACCTCATCACAAAAGCCACTTTATCAATTTTTTATTAATTGAGACAATTGTGCTCCCTTTCTCACTATTTTTTTAGACGGGTTCAAACGATTGTCAAGAGCTGAGGTAATTTGTGCTAACACGCGGAATATCTTACGATGACATTTGCCCTTCTTTCTACACAAGAAAATGGCTTGATGGTCAACTACGTTAAGAAAACCATAGTTGTCACGAGTACTAGTTAACAGCGAAGCGAAAACACATCTCACGATACCAATGTATTTCACAATAGATTAATTATAAATCAATGAGAAAATATGTCCAAAATAATTAGCTCGCGCGACTACGAGAGGAATTCAACCATGACTCTACTACCTAGGGGGTTTATTTGCTAAATTCCGCGCAGTTGGTCAAAGAATCTTCATCCCAGTTAAAAATGTGGCAGCAAGCTCCATGCATATCCTTGAGGTTCTGCGTAAAAGTTGGATTTTGCCAGTTTCCTGATGTCGCATCACTCATCAAAACTTCGAAACTCATTCATATGACTTTCGTCTTAACCCACTCTTGCTTCCAGCAATAATCCTTGATCTGCTCTTCTTCGTCTTTACGACTTGCTATTTCCTGGAATGTTCTTCAGTGCTTAGGTCTCGCGTTTGTCTTCACGTAAGTTGAACGTGTTTGACTGGCGTACTTCAAGTGAAATGATCAAATCCAATTAGCTACCAGAAATTTGACTGAAACTATGTTCCTGAAGCTTTTTGCAACACATTGGATCGACCTTCAGGCAAAGCACTGATCGGTACATACACATGAAAATGAGCTCATCTCTTCAGCGCTCACTTAGCTCGCACTTCCAGCACACTCTTCGGTTCAGCGTCTTCAAGCGCGATAGTAGGGTTTGTGTCAGTATTTGTATTATTACCTCCGCCTAGGAGGTTACCTTTTTGTTAAGGTTAGTAGATCTGTCAGTCACCAAGATAACTCAAAAATTACTGGATGGATTTTTATGACATATACATGGATTGTTATGTATTTTAAGAGGAACAGATAATTAACTTTTAGTAAAGATCAGGTCAACCAGTTGTTTGTTTGCCTTTTTTTTATTGGTAGCATAATTGAAAACTTTACCGGCGGATCTTCATGAAAGTTGCACAATCCGGATTGTTGGGAATGTTACTCAATGCAACTAACCAAATTTTTGTGATGTCTGTCAGTATGCTTGTCTCTTTGTCTCTATGTTTGTTTTTATGATTGCCAGTAGCATTAGCTGCATTACCCAAAAAGTTTTCAACGAATCTGCATGGAATTTGCAGGAATTGCTAGAAATGTTAAAAGGCACAAATAATCCTATTGTGGTGATAATCTCTTAATTCGTTTACGTGTTTGACTACATGTTTGTCTTAATCATTGTCAGAACTTAACTCAAAAAGTTACCGACGGCTGTACAAAAAAAAAAAATTAAAGGAACTGTTAGTAATACCAAGAGGCACAAATGACTAAATTTAGGTGAAGATAAAATGAAAATCCTGGTGTCAGGACCAATTTTAATTCTCCCCATGTTAACATTGTCTTCTTGGCGGAAGTATGTGCACTCCGAGGGCTAATCTAGTTTTTATTATGAGTGATTTTAACACACACACTGCAGTGAACAAGAGCGATATCGCCTTACGAAAGAGAAAGGACATGTAGCAAGCTTAAAAAGACGCTGTACCCCTGTAGGAAAGTACACACACATACACACAACCACGCACAAGATCAAACTGAATGAGAAGAGCAAATCAGAACAAAAGAGGAAAAATAGAAGCATCAAAGGTGATTAAAAATGAAAGAAGCAAAGTATAGAGCACGAAGAAATGTCTTCACGGTCTACATGAGGCTGGCATTACCTATGGGGTCCTCCTGGAAGAGCGCCTCTACTTAACATGGGATGGGCGAAGATAACTACCCTATTTTACTGCCTATGACCCATCCTATATTCCTGAGGAGACGTTAGTATCAAGCTGATTATGCTTGAGACCACCGAAAACTCAATCATGTGCAGCAGACACGTCCAGTTATAGCCGCCGGTCGCAGAAAGAATCCACTGCAACAGTAATACAGTTTGTCGGTTGGTTAGATCACCCACGGAAGGACTCTCGGGTAGTTAGCAAAAAATTCATTCATAACATCGGACAGGTTAGGTGAGGGTAAGCCTGGCTTGTTTAAATTCCTATCATTTTCAACTTCGGCCGCGCTGAAATTGAGCTTACGGTGACTCTGGGTTAGGTTACTTGCTTGTCACTCTCTCCCCATCTAATGAATTAAATAGGGGAAACTTCATCAGTTGAACGCCAAGGGCATGAGATAGGATATTTAAGCCTGAAATGAGCAACAAATAACTTGCTTAAATATGGGAGAGACACGGCTGTAGAAATACTTCTTGATTGATGTCTTACTCTAGAGCTTAGGAGACGAAGGTTTGTATAAGTCGCCTGTCGCTCCCAATCCTTCATATGCTGTAGGCTGCAATTTCTTTCGCTATACCAAATGCGCCTCGATCTTTTTCAGATTCCGTTAGCTTTGTTTTTTATCCAATCTCCTCTTTCTTAGAGAGATCTCTTTCTCTAGAGATGATATCCACGCAAAGTAAACTCCAGAATTGAACTATAAGTCTTTCCTACTACAAGTACGCTGGCTTCATATACCACTTGGGAGCTATAGGGCACAGGTGTGGTTGAATTTCTGCAGTTCTCTAAAGTTCTTGAATTCGTCGCCTTATTGTTTGAAAGCCAGAAGGAGTGAGTTTCATGCGCATTCGTTGCCGTCATAATGTAGACGGTCTACCACTTTAGCAATAAGCTAATGAACAAAGGGACCGAAATCTAAATAAACCGGAATATGTATATGAGGCATCGAAAAACCTGTGATTAAGCACAACATAAAGGAAAATGAAACGCTTATTATTATAGCAGTATGATTATTTTTGTTTCTCGAAATTTAATTTTGTGCAACGCTCTGGTCTCTATTATCATACGATATTAACATTCCTAACTACATGTATTACAACAGCACACAGTACCTACTCTATAGATTATAAGATCAAAATTTAGATAATATACTTGCAGTTTTACAACGTTCCATATACTGCTGTGGGGGGAATTTCATGCAGCAATGGCAATAAAAACGTCCACTTATCCACTATACCATTTCATCAGCCTTCCCTGAGAATGTACACTAAATTCCAAAGTTAAAAAGCATTACACGAAAGATACATCAACAACTTCGCTGTACCGGTTCCACAACATTAATCATATCAACTTTCGAAAACACACACTGTACTCTATTGCGGGATAGACCTTGAATTTCGATGTAAATGTGAAGCAAATATATATATATATATATATAAATCATGAGGATCGAAAACATCTCCATTGGCGCAGATAGTCATCATTTTCGCAAAAGTCCATAAAAGAAAATAATTATCGTAGCAATAAATAATAAGATGTAATGAACAGCATGATTAAGGCAATTATGGCAAATATTAGACGAGAGATACGGTGGTAGGTCCCGGAAAGGGACCGGTTATGTGTTGCTGAATCGACGCAGGCGGTAACTCGTCGGCACACTTGCGAGACGGATAAACGTTTCCTTCAGTGTTCGTGTAGTGGGGATACCGCACACATTCGGTAACGATGCAATGGCAAAGACATTGATTAGTTTCTTGTACGTATCGTCATATAAATATATGTAGCTATAGAGTACCTTTTTACGATTTTTTTGTACATGTATGGAAACCTACGCATAGGAATACACTGAAGGTATCTTAACAACGATATCGAATTCTTTTTATCCGTAGACCAGCTATCAAAGTAAAAACGTTACATTTTTCTATAAATGGCTTGAATGTTTCTTCATTATTCGCTTAATGGAGATAACTGCACAAATTGGACAATGATGTAATGGCAACGAGATTGATAAAAATTTGAGTGTATCAATACAACCATCACAGCACCCACTTTTCATTTGTTATACTCACATAAAGAAGATACTTCCACCGCAGCACTCGCGTAATTGAAATGCAGCACATTGTGAATTACGACGTAATTGCAGTGAGGCTGATCAGTTTATTTTTTTATTTATCATACCGTTTTTCTTTTAAATACCAACACACCACTATCTACACTTATATACAGTTGTATTAACATGCATAGCCCTTGGTATACAGAGCATTTAAAGACAATCTCTTCTATATTAGCGCAGAGTATATATACATATATGTATAGACTGGAATATATATACATGTATAATCATTATAGTGGATACCGTAATACATGTAAAATGTGATCGTCTTGATACATTTTTGATCATTATCGATACAGCCAATTAAGCACAAACACTATTCTGAGGTAAACCATCTTCACAGTAGTGACCCGTGAGGCCATTAGAAGAATCGTCCCATTTGAGAGAAAAAATGTTCTCTAGTTTTACTTTTACTATTAACGAGAAAATTCCTGATGGGAATCTGGACAATTAGGAAAAAGGCACATAAAAGAAATTAGCGCCAATTTAAAAAATTATTCGTTGATAGAGGGAAAATGGGATAATTACATTATTTAATTATTTTCATTAATGCAATACAATATCAAGCGAGAGAACACGTTCGTGATATACAGAGCAGGTAGCAAAAAGTAATACTTTACACAGTTGAGAAACTACACAGTGGGGAAAAACGATGATCGTATTTTTTTTAAGATAATAAAATTCAAAAGCTTGTACGGCTAGTTATGAAAAGCTGTCATTTTTTTTTCGAGGACATATCAACAACACTTTGCGTTGAAAATTGAGCAATAAGGGGGGGGGGGGAAGGAACTTCCCATTCCCGACGATAAATTTTTCCGTTGACGAATAGCGAGCGCTGTAGGGAAAAAAGATACGTTTCTCAGGATTATTTGATGCGATGACGAGAAGCATTATACGGAAAAAGACGTCTTTTATGATTATTTTTGACCATGACGAGTTGCATTATAGAGAATAAGTATAATTTTTCTGGAAAAAAATTAGTAATTTGACAAACCGTAAAGCGGCTGATAAAAATTACAAACACATGTGCATTATTCCCATAGTGACAAAATGCACATCCCGCGGTGGTGGTGTCAACCAACACGTTCGTTGTGGCTCCAGAGCCGAAAAACAAAGAGATTCTCAACTATCTATATTTGTAACAGTGCTCGATGTTTATCAGTCTTATGAACGGCTAATGGCATTGAGTTGGCGACACATAATTGAAAGTCGTTGCTTGACATCAAATGAGGATATGCGTGCACGGGTCGAGTGCACATAAAATTTCACGGGTCCAAAATTAAATCCGAAAACTTGAAACAAAAAGTTTTTTAATACTCTACGGGACATAAAACCCTGTTTCTCCACAGATAAAAGCGAAAAAATTTTTTTGGTGCCGACAGCAAGCACTGGAAGGGGCACCAAACCACCCTCTAGCCGGGAGCACATGACAGCGCGAGAGCTAGAGAAGTTAGGTGCATATTATTATTATTACACCCTTGACTGGCGACGTGGGAACGGAGAAGCTTCATGAGGTTAACAAACCCCCACGCAACCAGCCCAGCGAGCAAAGAGAAATAGAAAGAAAGAGAAGGACCGAAATCACAGAATAGCTCTGTGTACAGATCGTTTAAAACTGTCAATGCACGCACCAGCAAAGATAGAGCCATCAAGATTATTCCAAACATCCACACACGATGGAAAAAGCGAACGAGAATACTGGCCCGCACGGTATCATAACGGTTCCAAGGCAAACTAATGAAGAGCACCAGTACGCCGAGTATAACTCACCCGAACAAATGGCTCCGGAAGAAAATCAGACAGTGGATGACTAGGGCAGTTATTATTTTTATACAAACAGCAGGCCCCACCAACTCTGCGACGATGCGCCAGATCACAAGGCACAACACAATCCAGCATGAACGCACATTGACGAACCACTTTGTCAAGCAAACATAGATGACAATCGGCAGCAGAACCACAGACTACGGAGTGGTATTCCAGAAGAGGGAGGACATAGCAATTAAAGCAGCGACGTGTCAACTCCACCGAGCCCCACACACCCTCCAAGCACGTCTCTTAAGACCAATCTTCTGCAATGCACGTGAGGCAACCGAACGAATGTGGGGCTCAAACGTCAATTTTGGATCAAAATTGACACCCAAGATTACCAAGTCATCAACTACAGGAAGTGACACACCATCCAGTATGAGTGCAAGGAAAGGAGGTCTCACTGTACGTGACCTAGACACGAGCATGGTCTTAGTCTTGCCCGCATTTAGCTTCATCCCCCACCTAGAACACCAGGAATTAATTTCTTCCAAATCACGCTGAATGGATTCTGAAACCTCCAATCTATCACTAGGCTTATCGCAAACAGCCAGCAAAGTAACATCATCAGCGTAACCAACAAGTGAATTATTAACAAGATCAAACACGTCCGCTGTATATACGATGAACAACAATGGGCCCAGAACACTGCCCAGTGGGGCACCAGAAACCACGTTCAAAAACTCACTTCTCTTCCCATCAACAACTACACATTGACGTCTGTCAGATAAAAACTGACTAAAAACAGCGAAAACTGAACCACCAATAACCATCAATCTCAGCTGATGGAGCAGCCCAAGGTGATTCACGCAATCAAAAGCAGCACTGAAGTCAAGCTGTACCAACCTCGCCTCATGACCTCCCATCAAGAGCAAGCTGCAACACATGAGAAATGTGAAGCAGAGCATCACCAGTTCCCAAGCCCTTCCGAAAACCATACTGTGTTAGGGAAGGACACCCTGCTTCTCAAGAAAACGACCCAACCTCGACGAAGCCAACCTCTTATAAACGAAAAAGCAAGGACTGGTTCTTCCAACGTTAATCCTTCGATAATATTAAGTGAATCAGCTAGTCCCTGCTTTTCGTAAACTAGTCTCGCACCTAGCCTAACGAAGTTATATTGACACAAGCGTACCAAAATGACACATTATTAAAATGTCACCATCTAACTACCACTAGCCCTATATATACATATGTTCTAACACCTAGACAAAAATTGGCGAGTTTCTAACACAGTTTGTGAATAAAAGAACGTCGTTGATATTATGCGGCAATTCAAAGTTCCATAGAAATTGCACGTATAGTACTAGAAATGGAGGAGGAGGCAGGAAGGTGTAAGTAGCACGTCAACACAAACGAAGCTCACCGCCTATCGAAGCAGTTAAGATGAGAAAGCAGCCGAACCAAGCGACCCTCAGTAGCAGTAAGAAAATAGAACGAGCATCTATAATGGAATTCTGGGCAGCTCAGAAGCCAAAGCGGTGAATTAGCTTCTAAGCAAACCAAAAGTTCTGTGAAGGAGTGTCAGTGCGAAAAAAGTTCCAAATCTTGGCCTGATCGAAGGTAACGTACTGTAGTGCCCCCTCCCCCGAGAAGCACGATTATCATAACGTAAACTGGACTCACGCCAAGTGAAAAGTAGCAAAAACAATACACTCCTAACAGACCAAAAAGAAACCAAGCGCGACGTCAGAGCCAATTAGAGGAATCAATCTTCTTGTAGTTAGGGGACCTGCCGAAGCGCGAGTGATGAAACAGACTGTGACGTTACCCGTGGATTTGTTTCGGCACCCAACGGCGCCGCCACAAACAATAGTTAAAGTACGTGAGTAACATTGGCTGAACTAGCTCTCAACCTCGTGTATCGCTTAACTGCTGCGAAGCCAAGGGTGGTCCCGAATATAATTTTGCTGAACGGAAGCAAAAGTGGGGACTGTCAAACCAAATCGAGCCAGGGATGAGAAGTCGGCAAAGAATGGGTGATTATTTATATATTCCAACTTTATCGGTGCTATCGGTGCGTCTGAACAACAACTAAGAAAAATATAGGGCATGTCTCAACTTTCCTGCATTCACCATGGAAACCACCGATGCAACCATTGGCTGCGTCACTTCTGGAATGGCATCTAGAAACGACGAAGTTAGCAGCAGCAGAAAGCATTACTGGACAGAAAAACAATCAAATTTTGTCACCGCAAGACGCTAAGTGGGTCTCGGGAGTGCCCAACCGGAGGGGAGGGGAGGGGGGATGTGTGCATGAGGTGACCTTGGGAGGGCTGTGAAATCGAGAACGATTTCCACTTCATTGGAAAATTAGCCCTAATAAGTTTGATGCGCAAATTTACTATAACTTCATATTTTATCATCTACGAGTTATTAACTCTGTAAGAGGGACGAGAACATATTAAAAGTTTTCCAAGAAGGCTATGCAGGCATAGAAAAGGTTAAGCAACCACTGCTGTAGTGTACCCTGCTAAGGCAAGGTAAACGTCTAAACAGAAAGGGACGTGACACACTAGTCTAATTCCACCATGGAAGGGTGTAAAGAAGCTCCAGCAAACAAGTAAACGGGAAAAAACTCCCAACTGCAAGCGATGACTTTGAATTTTACATTGAAGTCATCGCGTCGCTGATATGGGAGAGGGTTGAGCTCGCTGAAATTTCCGTTTTCAGAACTAAAATTGAGCTTTTAGAAGGCTCAGACTAGTAAAGGTCAACGCCAGAAATATGAAACAATAAGTCGAAGTCACTGCACTTGTGTAACCGTTAGGACAAGTTGAGTCTAGAAAGCTTACTTTTGCTGCCCACTTGATCAAGCCCTATATCAACTAGTTAGTGAAAGAACAAGCAAGAGAACTTTTAAACGAAAATTCTCGAACATGTGAGCTATGACGATCCATAGAACCAACTTGAAACGAAAACTATTACGACAACGTCAAACCTCGATTTGAGGCATATTTCAACCTAAGTTATATCTTCTTGCGCTATTCTGCAATAATTCTACAGTGACTGGGAACTAGGGTGGAGGACTGTTCAAGTTTAAGCGAGTATGTACGTTTACCCTAACTTGGAACTTTACAAGCACTGGTTCGCACTGCAGCTATATAATGTTCCTAGATTCAAAAGAATATGTTGCTGTAGTTGACTAAAGCAAGCTGCTCAGGTAGCACGAACTTAAACTATACCTAAATGCAGAGAATAAAAAAAATTTACATGAAAAAGTATATGTGCATTGATGAGATTGTTGGAAATTAAGCAGAAAACTTTGCAGACTAAATTCTCTCGCACTTAGTGAAAAACACTTATAACTGGAATCGGTGCAAATTACTGTTCCAAACTTCTTTGTGCGTTTATTACCTCATGCATTTTACTCTATTTTGATACATATTTATAGAGAGTAAACTGTACTTAACGGCCTTCTCAAAATCCGATGAAACATCAACTCTAGGACCGACATACAGTAGCTCGAGACCTCCCTGCTTGTCAACCACCTAAAGGAACTGGATGTGTCATACAAGATACAAATTAAAGCGAAACCCCGCTAATCCGCAGAACACGGGGGGAAAAACCAATTCGGATTAGCTGGATTTTGGATTACGCGGGCACTTTCAAATCCAGAGAAAAACATCGGTATTCAGCAATATTAGGGATTATTGGTACATGTGCACGAGGCACAGCTCATCTCTAGAGTTACAGTGGACATAAAGACCAGGTATTACCATCATTTCAAATTAACTGCATTACAGTCCATTGTTTGGCCCCTGTTTGGTAACAGTATGCGCTGTCATCGGCTGTATATGTTAGATAGTTTGTAGTCAGGGCCACTGCGGATTACCTTGAGTAAGGTGTTATCAAATTTTTTTATTCGGACCTGGAGACTCACAGCGCATTTCCTTGTCTTGACTTCGAGGCTGTCAGTATACTTTTGAGTAACTATACTTGCACTAGTTGAACTGGGCACATTTATAAATCTGGGAAGTATGGCATTATAGACTACACTTGGCTTTCAATGGGCTACTGCATAAAGTTCGTCCAAAGCGAGCTACAATACAAATACTGGGTGAGCCGAAAAAACGAAAATTCTGCCTAAGGTACCTCATAAACTCCCTGACCAAAGTTGGCAAAATTTGTAGGCAATAAAAATAAAGGACTTATCTTCAAATGGACTCAATAGAACCGCCATCGGCAGCGATGATGGCCTCGAGCCGGTGCCTGAAGGTTTTGCAGGTCTTGGCAACGTCGTTCGTGTTCATGGCCATCCACTCCCGGTCAACGGATGCTTTGCGGGGGTGGTTGGCGGAGTGGCGAATGCGGCAGGCCTTGGCCTCAATGGGCAGCCAGAGGCGCAGTCCAGTGGATTCAAATCTGGCGAGCATGGCGGGCAGGAGGAAAAATTTTGCTCCAAACCCTGCAGACGCCAGGATGTGCGTGCTGGGGCACGATCCTGTTGAAGCATGACACTGACAGATGACATACCAAATGCGTTACTGATGTATTAGCTAACTTGTCGTCGTTGTCCCTGGTGGTCAGCCAGTACCCAGTCGGGAACCTCATCCGAGACACCACAGTACCATTTGATGCAATGAAACCAAGCGACATGACGGATGCTGGATGCTTCGCCTTTCACAAAGTGCGGGCACTCTCATCTCCCTTACCGAGACTCAAGCAGAGGTCGTTGCTTCTGTTTTACATCGGGTGGTCTGTTCAAGTCTTCTCATCTGAGAAGATGCTAAATCGACCAACTGCAGCAGACCTGAAGCCATTCCTGAGCCTCTGGATGCTTGGTGAGGTTAGCTGGCGTGAGTTTCAGCCTCTCAACCCTCACAAGGGACTTGCCTCCCAATTTTGCAACTGCTCGGCGCACTGCGGCCGTTCCAACCCAGAGTCCCTTGGCGAGTTGGCGCATGGACATAAGGAATTGCTTTGAATGGCATCTCGCAAGCTGTCTCTATTCACAACACTCGACCTTGCCAGCGCGTCTGCATGTTCACGCCCTCGCCGTTGTACATGCACTCTTGATCGCCTAAACGGTGGCACGGGACACCCCTATTAGATTTGCGCTATCACTCACTTTATTTCACGCTCGAAGAAGTGCAGATACCTCCACTCGTGTATCTCGCTGGGAAATAATTCCTGTACACAACAACAGAACCATATCTTCAAGGGCACAGGATTTCGGATGATATGCGGCAAGGCAAGCTAAGAGTTGCTAAACAATCAAAAATTTTCATTAACGAATTGTTCAGCTTTTTTCTGTCCACCCAGGTAACTCCGAACAGCCGGCATATGACCTCTTCAGAGCAGTGCTGATGTAGTCAACAATATGTACTCAAAATTGTGAAAGTTTAGAGTCGTCGGTAATGCTTCACCGTCCATATAAAGCTTCAATTTTCACAACAATGATACCACATGAAACTTGACCGAACTAACCTTTCTGTCTGCATTGGGTTACGTCTTGCCATCGTATTATGCATTAATTATTGTAACAATGACACTAGGGTCAGACGATCTTGATCCTCCTCCTATTCAGGGAAGTTTTTGTGTCTAATGAACCTCTCCCGCAGAACACTAATATTATGACTAATTAGAATATTAAAAGCCGAATGCGAAATATATTCGAACAAAGCACGCAATCAATACTATCATTCGATCATATAGATTGTATACGTATGGAGATAAAAACGAATCTGGGTTGGGACATCCAACAGAAAATTAAGGGCATTTTGGATGAAATCCGTCATATGATGCATAATTAACACTTGCGTACGGCGACTTAAAATATCGTTTCCCAATAATAGCTTCTAATAGATATAATAATACGCCAAGATTTTGCCTAATAAACGTCAAAAAATGCGGAGGTATTTTCAGTTTGATGTCCTCTGCTGTATATTGGAACATCATTAGCAGAAGATACGACTGTGTCATTATCGTGAGGGACACGACCGTAATAGATCGAGTGGACGATAATATATACAGACGGACAAAAAAAATATAAACCGTTATAGATTCTGTTTTTGTTTCATCAAAAAAGCCAAGACCACATATGTTCTTCTTACCCTATTAACTGGCAAACGAACTTCGGAATCCCAGAGGAATAGTAAAGCTTGCAACGTCCTCGATGATGTACACTGGATGCAATAGTATTTAAGATAAATTTAATGACCGCAGTTTTATTTATATTATAGAAATAAGAACTTTTCCACGGTAAGTTGAATATTACCTCATCAGCCAATATTTGTTTATATCCAATTCATTAGTTTCGCGCACTTGCTATGTCTAATCAAAAATCACAATAAATGCGCTCATATGAAACAAATTTCGCGCAATGTTTACCGCTAATCGACGAACACAACATCTGACATGATCGTCAACAATAATTGTGCTTCTATTACGATAATTTCACGCTTTATCTACCACGAACCAATTTCTAATATCCGATCGGATCATCAACAGGGATCGGATGGCCCCAAAGGACTATGATACACACATAATAAAAACTTGTCCGTCTTATCTAGCGAAGTTGCACTCACAATGTAAAAATTTACTTAGTAATGCGCACTGTCTTTTCACTTTTAGTACGTCTATTCTTATTCATAATTATAGCGTATCTAGAATTACAAATGTTCAACAAATATGCCTGTCAACACGTCTATGCAAAATTATACATCACTTGTACTATGTGTCTAATAGCGGGTAAACACAGACTAATCACATGAGTAAATTCCGAAGCCAACTGTGAAGCTTATTCCCACGTGAGCTCTAAGAATGAATACCTCAGGCAGGTACGCCACTAATTTGTTGAGCACGGCAATAAGATGAGAAATATGTGAGTTTCATTTCTTCCTTTTCATTCACAGCGTTGCCTCGGTAGGTACAGCATTTCAAACAGAGCTATTCCTAAGAGAAAGGTAGATTCATTCATAAAAGCAAGGGTCAACGATCCTTACACATTACCGTGTTTACTAATTTCTACTCTTACTCCACAGGTCCGAATTTTCCCACTTTTACAAACCTTACACACTACCGTGTTTACTAATATCTATATATTCGCTTGTGCATATATTCGCTTGTGCTCTACAGGTCTGGACTATCTGACTTTTACAGACGTTATATATTACCGAGTTAACTAATATCTATTCGCTTGCACTCCACAGGTCCGGACTTTCCGACTTTTCTGCTGCCTTTCCGCAAACCGAAGCGCATCCGAACAGCGTTCAGTCCGTCCCAGCTGCTGAAGCTGGAACAGGCATTCGAAAAGAACCAATACGTC
>LQNS02277097.1:36868926-36913547 GCA_001587735.2 Parhyale hawaiensis | reverse complement strand
ACATCAAATGGTAAATTCATCAAATGGCAAATACATCAAATGGTAAATACATCAAATGGTAACTATATCGAATGGTAAATACATCGAATGGCAAATACATCAAATGGTGAATACATCAAATGGTAAATTCATCAAAGGGTAAATACATCGAATGGTAACTGCTCACTTTCAGTTGGGAGAGCCGAATGCACGCGATATTGAACGAGACCAATCAGATGGAGTCCGACGGGAATGCGCGCGACATGGAATACGCGCGTGTGGAGGCTACGTACGCGTTAGCTTAGATTTGATAAGTCACTTTAAGGTAGGTTAGGTAGGGTTGGATTTATTAGGTAATTTTTCGATAGGTGGGATAGGTTAGGATATTCTAGGTTATATTAGGCTTTATAGGCTAAGCTAGAGATTCCAGCACCATTCAAGTGGTGTGTTAATTATTGCTTATTCCAATTCGAACGTACGGTATTTCCCTCACGGATTCCGATTCGTGCTTATTCTAATCTGCGCCTACCTATTCCTCGCTCAGTTTTGCGAGCATTCAGCTCCAATTAACTGAAAGTGAGCAGTTGCCATGCAAAGTATTTACCATTCGATGAACTACCATTCAATGGATTTACCCGCAATGAATTTACCACCTCCCGTTGCGTGCATATTGGTCTATCTCCCTGAAAACTGCCGACTCTCTACATAGCTCAGCTGCCCCAAAACGTTTCTACTTTCCAGCAGCTATATGCAAATATCTCATGGCAGAAGATTACAACGACCAATGTCTTTATAAAACATTTTATTACGACGTGTATTTTGCCTAATATGCACGTGAGTACACAAGCTACGCACGATTAGGTTAATAAATATGAATTACGACAAACCCTGAAGTGTAAAATACTATAACACATCGGAAGAAAGTCGCACAGTAATTTCACTTGCAGAAAATCCTTCATATGATCTCGCAAGACAAAATAAACACGACTTATAAAATTGTCAAGATATTGTAACAAAGGGAAGTTCCGTAATCAATAAGTGATCATTTCTGATGTGATGATCACATTCGGAACCGTTTGCAGATAAAAAAGAATAAAAGTTACTCCACAGGAGATGAGAGCTGGATACGAGTTAGTGCCAATTCTTTGCGTCCCGAATAAAAATCAATGACAGAACACATTGAAACATCACCAAATGGTTCTAATGTGTAGGTTTCTATGGGCTAAGAGCCTGTGCACACGCGAGCCAAAAGAACGAGTTTGCTCAGCTAAACATTTGAACGTTTTGTTCAGCCCTTGTAAACACACTTTGAATTTCCCAAGAAAAATGTTTGCCCAGCAAGTGCCGTTTGCTAAGATTCGGAAATCTCTTCACAGATGGAGGGAATTACAGCTCAAAATTCATTACAAGTGTGTGCTATTTAACTGCACAACAGCAACGCTTTCGAAGGCGGAAATGAAGTCCATGGAGTGTGAGTCGGAAACTGGTTAGACCAGGAGCTGGAATGGGAATCGAACTTTGACCATCCGACTCCGCAACGCTGATCCAAAAGCAGCGCTCACTCAGCCCATATACCAGAGGATCCGCAACCGAGGGTGTTTGGGGTGTGTGATAAACTTGACTTTGTACAGAAATAGTTGTGTAAATTAGCTACATTCTGTATCATCAGAAGAGTTACTATTTTTGTGGGGGTGCAAGAACAGGCTAGAGGTTTTCTGAGGGATGTAGTTGGGAATGACTGCCCTATGCATATAGAGATCTCAGTATTTATGACACGTCGTCATGACTTCTCTATCAGGGAATCCCCCTTATTTTCTTCACAAAATAGAATGAGCTCGACTATAAGCGACTACAAAAATTCTAGCACTGCAAAGAAATTCAATTCTACAGCAAGTGAGCTACCAACAAGAATGCTGAATCATACAGAATTTCCTGGTATCATATTTATAGCATTTTAGGAGGAATTTGGAACTGAGAGTTGTTTACAGCAAACTTACCGTAACCAAATGCTGCAGCCAATCACGTTTGGTTGTGAAAACAAACGAACGTAAGACTACTAATTATAAGTACTATATTTAACACGAAGAACTATTCTATTTTTTTTTGCATTCTTCAAAGATTTCTCTGTTTGATAAAGTCATGCAGAATAAATCATGACTTTCAAGTTACTATTTCGAATGTCATATTAGAGGCGATAGTTGCAGAATACCGTGACAGATTCACACAACTATTTTGCGCACTATTAAATATGGGGGTATCAGGGTGATGCGCTCCGGTCGACATATTTATCAATTTACGACTGTATATTCTAAGGAGATTTCATGTGATAACCATATATAATAATGGGTGAATTTACAAAAATGTACCAACAACATCAACCATCTCTCTAGAATGATACAGCAAATCAACAGTAAGAGGGTAAAACAAAAACGATGGTTACACCGGACAAAAACAATAAAAATATGTTTCTTTGCAAATAGCGGTGGTATTACGATAGCACAATATTGTCATGTATAATTTACATCAAATTTTTATTACGAACAAAGCGTACAAGCAGATCTTGTTACCAATCGTTCATAGCTATAACTTCCAAATTACACAAAATTGTCGGTAAACGACCGTAACACATAATTTCTTGTACCATTACTTGATGAATAAGACGAGCACAGCGAGGAAAGTATACAACATACAACAAGACCATTAATAGCTTATGCCAAAGCGCCAAAACAAAGTTGGGTTTTCCGTACGAATAGCATTGCTTGCAAGTCGAGAATATCTTACACTCGACGGTATCGGGTAACTCACGAGAAACCAGTAACTACGACCCATGTATTTCACTACAGCATCAGCCTTTTTTGTACAGCAAATATGGAAGGTTATCATGAAGGTGCAGAGCTGAATACATTCACAGAAAAGAATATTACTGGAGGTGCCGGTAACACGCGATGCTTAAGATCGCGTAACAAAAATTTTGCGGGTTGTAAGATTTGCCCAGATTTACACTTATAAGTTTCTTCAAGCGTAATAAAAATACACGGAAAGGTTCTTGAGATGACTATTGTAACGTAATTTAGAAGTTAAATATTCCACACTATCAGAGTTATTTTCATTTCGTTTTCACCACTCAGTGTCTTGGGATTCTTTTCATTACGATTAATAGACAGAATAGCTATGTGTATGCAACTTTACCTTGAACAAAGAATATATATTATATATACTCACCTGACGGCGAAAGCACCAATGATCTAAGAGACAAAGCCACAATTTTGAACCGCTATTTCACCTTTGTATTTACTATTTAAAATGTAACGAATATTCCTGAACCAGCAACGATACAAGTTTTTCCAATAAACACGTGTGGTTTGACAGAGATCGAGATCCTTCAAGAACTGACCCACCTAACTGTGTACAAATCCACTGGCCCAGATAATCTTACTCCCCGTGTAGTACGAGAAATGGCCAGTCATCGTGAAGCAACTACTCGTAATATATAATCGGACTCTAAGAACAGGAGAAGTTCCGCAAGATTGGAAGCTAGCTAATGTAATCCTGATACACAAGAAGAGGGACAAGAAAATCCCAGCAACTATCGACCAATCAGTCTTACATCGGTCGTCAGCAAAACCATCGAACGCCTCTTGAGAAAGCGCATCACTGATCACCTGAGAATGCATAAGCTCATATCCGACACTCAGCATGGCTTCCGAAATGGAAGATGCTGCTTAACAAACCTACTGGACTTTTTCTCAAAAGTTACAGACATTAAAGATGAAAAGAAGGGTGTAGACCTTGTGTTTTTAGACTTCCAAAAAGCTTTCGATAAAGTCCCCCATCACCGGCTAAAGAAAAAATTGGAAGACCATGTCATCCAGGGTGACTATTTACGATCGATCGGGGCATGGCTTACGGGCCGGCAGCAGCGAATGCAGCACGAAGGAGAGACGGGCGACTGGACACAGGTATCACCAGGGGTGCCACAAGGTAGCGTGTTTGGCCCAATTCTGTTCTCAATTTACAGTACATCAATGATCTCGATCTTAACATTCGTAGTAAAATCAGTAAATCTGCGGATGATACTAAACTACTGTATGTCATCCTGCCACGAAAAGAGCCGAGCTCCAAAAAGATCTTAACCACCTCATGGAATGGAACGCAACGAGGCAGATGAGTTTTAATGCCGACAAATGCTCAATACTGCATGTAGGCTGGTGAACCCTTCAATTCCATTGCAAATGAACCGGACGGAATTCGCTGCTGTCACCCAACAACGTTGCTTTGGAATCACTATAACAAACAAACTACAACACAGTCAGCAAGTTGACAAGAGTGTGAAACTAGCAAGCAGAGTACTAGGAATCATAACAGAAACTTTGAATACAAATCCAAGAACATCATCGTTCCCTTGTACAAGGCATAAATGCGGCCAAACTTAGAATTTGCTGTTCAATTCTGGTAGCCACATCTGTGCAAAGATATCGATAACATGAAAAGAATCCAACGCAGAGCAACGAAATTGATACCTCTGCTGAGAAACAAGTCATATACACGTCGCCTAATAGAACTAGGTCTGATCTCTCTCGAGCAAAGGCATCTCAGGGGGCAACTAATAAAAATATTCTAGTATTTGAATGGCTTCAACGGCGTACCTACAACGGGACTCTTAGAAAGAGACCTCAATGATTGCTTGCGAAACAACGGTCAAAAACTCAAGCATAAAGTTCGAAGAACAACCTTAAGTCAGCAGTTCTTTCCCTATTTCATACTCAGCATCTGGAATAAACTATCTTCCGACATTGTTGGTGCGGAGTCAGTCAACTCATTTAAAAAATCGTCTTGACATACATTAGGAGAGACATCCTCTGCAGCTAAGAACCCCTGCTCCAGGAGTGGCAAGCTATTAACGGCCAAAGATTCCGAGGCCATCTTAATCCGTCTGCTTCTCACTTGCGCTCCAACTACACATTTTGACACCTCCGCACATCAGCGGCTATCGATCGTGTTTGCATGCATTCATGACCACATCTTTGGCTGAGATTCTGCACCCCTTCTGTTGTTTCTTTCTTTTTTCTCTTTCCTTTCCCCAGTCCTCTATATCTTACTAACATAATGGCAATAGCTCATAGAGGGCCGGGGCATAAGTTCTGGTGTCTCTTTGGGAATGGGCCTATTGGTTCGTCTATTGCCGCCTATCCAGTTTATACATATATCCGTCTGCAGCCACAATAGCTTAATTATCCGAAGCACAATTTGCAGATTTAGCGTAAAAGAAAATCCCTTGACTTTACAACTTGTAGGAGAAATATCGACGGTAGGTACCTCGGTCTCACCGTTGGACCTGGCGGGTCATCTTTTTTTTCACGACCACTTCGCTTCCTGCTGTCTCCACACTTCCACTGATTCTGCTCACTGTTGTTCTTTTTCATTCCTGACTTGTACCCATGCATGGTGATCCTGCGAGGGAAGTGAGAACACTCCCATGCATGTGTTCCATATTTCTTTTGACATACTATATGTCCCTTCCCCTTTGCACCACCGACTGCAGGTCCAGGGAGACATAAACTGCCCACGAAATTAAGGTAGAAATAGCAAAGCGCTGTGCCTGCCCAAACTTTCTCCAGCTCGTCCCTTGAGCGATAGCTCTGCATTTTCAAGGTCAGGAAATGAATGCCATGTGATGAATTATGCTTCCTTGGGCCCCGGTAAAGTGATGGGAAAGCAACGCATATAATTTTTTAAGAGGTTGTGAGCTCTTTATAAAGATTGAGTTTCTACAAATTAAACCGAAAAATTTCAACACTCAAGCATGAATTGACTTTGTTCTATTTTATATGGATAGGAAGGGCAGCAACATATTTTTCACCATCAACAACCCTCCCAAACTGTACAACTTAGAAACAATAGGGTACATCTTGTTTTTATTGCCATTATTACTCCCGCCAAGGAGGTAATGTTTTCATCGTGTTTGTCTGTCTGCCTGTTTATCTATTTGTCTGTCTGTCACCAAGATAACTCAAAAAGTTATGAACCGATTTGGATGATATTCACAGGGATTGTTGGGTATGTTAGGAGGAACAGATTATTAACTTTGGTTAAAATATGCCCATCCGTTTGTTTGTTTGTCTGCCTCATTTTTATCAATGCCATAACTCAAAAATTTATGGATGGATTTTGATGAAATTAACATGAGTTGTTAGGTATATAACAAAGAGTAAATGACCAAATTTTGGTAACGGTCCGTTTGTTCGTTCGTGCGTTTGTCACTATTTTTAATTTATGCTTGTTGGCACAATAACTCAAAAAATAATGAATTGATCTTTATGAAACTTACAGGGGTTGTTAGTAATAGTGAAAGACATGAATGATTAAATTTTGGTGCAGATCGGTATGTTAATTTGCATGTTTGACTCATGTTTGGCATAATGTTAGTTATAAACTTTGTTTAACCTCCGTAGCCGCAACTCAAGCGTTTCAACAGAGATGGGTGTGTAGTATTTAAATACCACAGAATTTGTCGCGTGGCTTACGTGCGCTACTACGGGCAGGAAACAAGGCGCAAAGCATAGTAGAAGACACTCGAGTGGTCGGCTTCTTTCACGGCCTTCCACACGAGAGAGGTACGCTATCTCGATCGACAGCCCACCTCGCGGAACAGAAAAGGAAATAGAGAACTTACCTAACTTTACAAAACTAACCTCGTCAACAGGAACTGCGGCCAGATGCTACATCCCCAGCGTAGAAGGCACTCGGGACCTTTGGGTGTGTGATGCCCAAACATATTATGGCAGGGAAAGGGCCCGGCACAATATGCCATTGAGGGCGGCATAACAACAACTACCCTTACAGACCCACAATGACACTTGAGACATCATAATACTAGCATTAAACATAAAATTTTTTTTAATCCATCCCACAGTTGATACATGAATTGCTCATATAATTTCCATTTTCCTTACAGATCCGCCATGATGCCCAAAGCTTCCCTCCTGAGCACCAGCTCTTCTCCTCCGTCTTCTACGGCGACGGCCACGCGGCCCAAACTTGGTTTCAGTATCGACAGTTTAGTCGGCCTTACAGAACCGACGAAACCATCGAGGACGTCAAAGCCGAGCCGACAGTCAGGAGGAAATCAGGCCAAGCATCAGAAAAGTCATGGAAACAGCGGGGTGGCTGAGACGAACGTGACTGAATACAGCAGGCCAGTTGCAGCCGAAGACGTACCCAACGATTATCGAGGGGAATAGTCTTGTTTGAATAAGTTGTTGCTACTGCAGGCTCTATACGTCGTAGTCTACCTTTTGTAAGTTGTTCGCGAAATAGTGTATTTAGCATTATTTTCTTCATTAGTTGTAAATAGTAGCGGAAGATTAAGCAGCGGATCTCCATCTCCTCCGTCCAGAAAAGCTCAATCCCCGAAATCTAATTCAAGAAAGGGACTTTCCCCGAGAGGAAAAACACCACCCTCCTCACCAACGATTCTTCAACGAACCTTGAATAATTCTGCCGCCCACCATCCTACGACATCGCCTCCGGCAGCAGCTGGATCTCCAAGACCAACGCATTCTCCATCACTTTCTTCACCAGTAGCCAATTTGGGAGGTACGACATTGCGCATCCCAGAACCAATACACCCCTTAAATTCAAGTCCTTTGCCATTGTCGTTGCCAAGCACCCTTACAAATCACCTGGCAAGTCCCTTATCCAATCCCCTTAGTTTTCCTCCGTTCGGTCTTCCTCTCGCAGCTTTACTGCCTCAGATACGTCCAGGATATTTACACCCATCTCTGGCTCCAAATATATCATCGTCACAGGATCTCCACAGTTCCATATCCCCGAGCGAGACAACGTCGATACCATCGCCAGGTCTGCCAGGTGCTGCTGGTCTGTCTTCCGTGGGCGTCACAGCCGCCACAAGCAGCGGTCTTCCACCTTCTCATCTCACTTCCAACGGGTTGACATCCAACCCTCTTATTCCCAATGGCCTCGCGTCGAATGCTCCCTCGACTCTGATGCAAACAGCGTTACCGGCCTCATGGGGCCCTGCTGGACAGGGATTTAACGCCGGAACGTTTACACCAGCAGCAATTGGGCCTTCTCTAATTGGACCTCACGGGCTAGGAACACCACTGCCACCAGCTAATCTTCCGAGACAATATCCAGTGTACCCGTGGTTACTCACCCGCCACAATCGACTTCTCGGACATCGGTTTCCAGGTAAGGAACTATAATTATAGTATAAGCTTTCGAAAATACGAAATTTAATTGAGGGCCCTAGAACTATACGGGTGTAAACGACAGGTTTTTCTAAAGTTTTTTTTTTTTTTGCTCCATCGGATAGTACAGCTTCAGACCTGTCGTTCTGTAAAATCAGAAATGGCGTAAATCTGAGTAGAAATGGTCGAGAATCGTATGTACAGTGGATTATTTTGTACCTTATTACACCAGGGCATTGTCTTTAAGTAGCTCTCCTGTATATTTTAAAAAAAGTATCGTTTACGCCCCTATTGTTCTAGGGCCCTCAATTTCGGCTTCTACATAATAACTTTAGTCATCAAAAACAAAGCAAACACAAAAGAACTGCATAGTACCCTCTGCACTGCAGCTTTCGTCATAAGAAATAAAACCAATACAAAGGTACTACAAATTATATAGGTCAAGAGACTACAACTTTCGTTATTAGAAATAAAATCATAACAAAACTACAAGCTAAGTCACTGCACGGCAACTTCAGTAACAAGAAATAAAACTAACAAAAAACAATTCCACACTGGGTTAATGCACTGCTACTTCTTTCATTATCAACCGTGCAAAAATCATACAAGCTAGGGATCTAGCTGCACTGCATGTTGTTATCAGAAAAAATCAAGTTCGGTCACTGTAAAGAATTAAAAATAATAACAAAATAATATATAATATTAAATAAAACAATAATGATAAAACATCAAAAATAGGACGAGCAAAACTATAGGTCACTGAAGGGCAGCTTCAATTGCCAAAAACAAAAATTTCTGCAAAAAGAAACGTAAGCCAGGTCACTGTATTGCATGTCACCATTATAGTATAATGATGTACTAGTGTTTTTATGAAAGACTTATGGCAAATTGTACTTGCGTTCCAAAAGTCATTCGCAACATCTTTTTATATACACAGGTGTTGCTATGTGCACTATTGTTTAGAGTAAGCAGCAGATACGTCTACACAAGACGCTTTAAATGTTCATTATTTAATGCTTTGCAAGATGCTAGTTGACACGTTACTATCAACATAGTCAAATATTAGGCATAAGATGACAATGCAGAGCGTGCGGTTGTAGTTACTTATTAATTCTTCTTATATAAATAAAATGCAACTGAAATTACTACATTATAGTTGTAGTAATAACAGTTGCTCGAACTACGGTACTTACTCTACTTACCCTGCACAGTAATGTATCAGCTCTGCCTTCATTAATTAGTGCTTATAGCAACTAAATATATTCTAAGGCTTTTACATCACCTAGGCAATTACCCATTTCACAGTCTCCTGCTCGATACGATCTTGAAATCACCATTCGATTCTTGGCAATTCGTTGTAATTTACATCATCATTTATTTACATTTTGTCTCGGTATAGGAGGTACCGTTCTGTTGCCTACTATTTGTCGGGGTATGAAAACTACCGTATTCTTCTCTCCTGTTCATCTTGATGCTCGATAAGAGAATTACAGTGCATTTCGATACAAAAATTACGGTTTTATCTCAATATGAGCAGCACTCTTCATTTCTCAACGCTTGGTTCCTTATCGAAAGTACTGTTTATTTCTCTTCAACTCGTTGCTATCCGGGAGCCACTGTTGATTTCTGTCCTGTTTGGTTGGCCATCAAGGTTCCCGTTTCAACTGCACGGCACGCCTGTTCCCAACCAGACGCACAGCAATAACGCCCCGCTGCTTGCCCATTATTATGAGAGAAGTCACGCACCCCGTTGATCTAATGCTAATAATGTACGAGAGAAGTGTCGCCCAGCGGCCATTCGCTCTCGTGTTTATACGGCTGCAGAAAAGCATACTGAAGCGTTACATTACGAGATTAATTTGTGTTGCAATGAGGCTTGCAAGGCAAGGTAGCCAATATGCTCCGACAGGTCCCGTCTTATTACTCAACCTCAAGCAGGCTGTAAATCCAGACAACTATGTTCTATCGTAAATTTCACCAGCGAACGCATACCCTAAGCAATCATTCGTTTCGATAGCTGCCTCTCTGTTGTAGCCCTACAGAAGCGAGCTTTCAAGTGCTTCAATTTCATGGTTTCAGTTTTCAATTTTTCATGGTTTCAGTTATTTGTTATTTCGCAAAGTGCGAAGGATTTTCTATAGAACAAGTTTTCCAATTTGACTCCATATCCCACAGCTATACTCGTAGGAATAAATACAATACGCGTGTGTATGTGTGCATAACCGGTAAAGTTTAATGAATATTGATTTCATCGAAACTTCCAAAATAATCTGTCTTGGAGAGCTGATACCTACTTTTCGTACTTTCGTGCGTGGCAAGCTATTGCGATTATCTGGGCATGAACTGCTTTATTGGAAACTGTTTCACTTCCGGTGCGAATTAGGAATGATGTAAAGCGGCGAAGAACTTGAAATTATTACAGAAGTGCCATACATACTCTTGATCAGTAACTCATATGGTACAAGGTGCTCCGGAGGCTTTACATCAACACGGGGACAACATATTTCTTGCGTCTTCGGGCAAGTGCCCCTAAGACCCCTCCTAATCGGAATATCTCTTGGCGATTATCTGCTACTATCCGATGCCACCCACAATTGACATCAGATAGATGTCTATGATTTTATGATAGGGATATCCGGTAGACTGCTCTAGTAACCGAAATAGGTAGCTAGTTCGACAGCGGGTGTAGTGCTGCGACGCCAAAAACAAAACAACTATATATATATATATGATGACACCCCATTGGCCATATCGCCGTGTTCAGGCCAGTTCACACGTCAGTCTTTTGAACTACGTTCCTGCTTGACAGGGTTCAAACGCGCTGCTGTTTCTTTTAAAGAAAACGGAAAAGAGCACAGCGGCTTTCTCCATTTCAAATTCTCTTCAAATATGACCCTTAAGTTTACCAGTGACACTTGCTGAACAAAGTGACTTGACAATTAGCATTTTAACAAAATCTCTTTATGTGCACAACGTTGTGAAAAGGTCGGGACACGACGACATTCGAACATTTGAAGTATGAGCGCGGGCAAAAGTCTGGAGTGTGAACGGGCCTATATCCTAAGTATTTCACTTTGAACTTGACCTTCCATGAGGCTTATATCGTCTTCTCGAGAAATTGAAGGTTGGTAGAGACCGCAGCCATCCATAAGGGGTTTATGGTAGGCTAAGGCTAGAGAAAGCACTAGGCTGTGCAACCTATCAAGTTCCATGCACTAGGCCGCGGCTGCGGGAACGAGATCCCTATGCCTAAGGAGCTATGACTCAAGCTATGAATATGTCTTCCGAAAAGTGGTTACGAAAAATAACGATGAAACCAATGCACTGAAACAGAAAACTGAGCAAGCCGAGAAAAAAGCACAAAAATTACTAGGATAAATAAAATGTCTCTTACGCTTACACGAGAGAAATGGGAAAATGAAAAATAGGAAAAATAGCGCGTGGAAAACTAAAATGATGATGATTACTCAAGATAAATAAGTCAGCTTTTATCACTGCATTGGCCAGGATAATGCAGTGCACTGTACACAACCTGCAGTTAGGTACGCTCCGCCGTTGCATATTCATACATCGATTTCCCAAGCCTTTATTGACAATCGCATCAGTTGTTCGGTATGAGAATAATCCTGATGCAAAACTGATATTTGATTATTGTAATTATACGTTTTCGGCATGCGTGATGAGAACGTGCACTTTCATGAACAAGTACCGAATATAATAAGATCAATCTTTGGGTATGTGGATCAGCCATAAGTATCGTACGATTTGTCGATATTAATCAGCAAGAGCTAATAAAACCGGCTAGCTAACATCAATATTTCTAATCATCGTACACTCGACACGTAAACGAGAGAACAAAGCAAGCTTAGGGCGAAATCGATTCGATCTTCAAACGTTTCAATTTCGCCAATAAAATCAAACAAACTTTTTGTCCCAACAAATATAAAGGCAGTCACTAGAGGGCACAGCTGCGGACTAAGTACACATGCAGTAGTCAGATCTATTTCAAAAATAAAATAAGTCTTCTTATTCTATAACATATAGTCACCCTAAGAGAGGAAGGAACAAGAAACAAGCAAACCAAACAAAACTAAAAGCTCAAGCACAAGCTAGAGCATAGCCGGACACGAAAACAGGCAATAGACAGGTAAACATAGGAGATTAAATAAAAATTGTTTGACAAAATAGGAGAAAGAAGGGAGCAAGGTAAGGACAGATGTAGTGAATACGTAACTAAGGCACACACATGCACACCAATGATACAATGTTATCAATAGTTTGAACACTATGCATATGTAGTAACAGCGTTGCGCGTAGGAATATTCATGTCACCGGATCATCACAAAACGCTCTATATAATCAATAAGGACGCCCAATCCATGTATGACTGTGCAGGTCATGCAACAGTACAATTAATATATGCTCGATCTTCTCTGCAAAAGATTGGACGTATGATGCAGTATTATGGTATTCAATACATTCTACCAACAATTGCTGGTTGCATATATTTTTTCAGGTTTGGTGAGCACCTTCTGAAAAAATTTATCATTCCCACGAATAGTTAAAATCTTTATTCACAATTTCAAGTGCGGAGTTCCTCGAAATATGTTCATTTTACAGCCTGCAACACTGACTTTATGAAACGTGACAGTTTTTCCGAAATATTAAGATTGAATATTGTAGCTAGAGGGAATATAAGCCTAACAGAATTCTTATTGAATTTCGAAGCGGTGACATCTTCGACTCTCAACCGAGCCTCGTCGCACTGGTGCAGTGAACCGACTTAATGCCCCTACATGCCTGTCAAGCTATTAATGCCACTAGCATTAGCATTAACTTCATTATTATTAGTATTACTATTATTTTATAATTCTAATCACTAGAAACATTGCTATTTTTGTTTTATTCTTATTACTATTTACGATCAGTGTTGTATACGTAAGTTTAGGTAACCCTACAAGCAAAAAGAGAGGCAAAGGAAGGGACAAGTAGCATTTACGTCTAGAGAAAAGGGGAACTCAACTATGGAGGAACACAGCGGACGAGAAGAGGAAGTCGAGAAAGACATGGAAGAACGGAACAAAGATTGTCAGTACTAGCGTGTCCACCAATTTTGGTGACCCTATTAATATGAACTAGATCGATTTCAATGTTTCTTCCTAAGGTCTTTTCGCTTCACGGCATCAACTAAAGCATAATTAAAACTGTATTTAAGTTGAATTCTGGGCTGGTTTGATTAGAATTGTAACGCTAAGCTTCTACTTCGGGCAAATTTCACAAAAAAATTACTTGTGATATAACGCGACCATTAAACGGAAACTTTCCCTTTTCCATGCTATTGGATTTTGGGTGCAGGGATGAACTTTGAATAGCAAGAATTTGCATTCGATTGCATTGGTCCGATGGCGTACGTTATTTGGTGCACAAAGTGCCGAGAATTACTAGCTATGGGTGAAAAAGATCAGGTAAATTCTCGAGTGCAACCTTAGAATTTCAATATGATTGCATTGGTCCGAAGAGGTATATTTATCTGTGCAAAAGAAAAAATGGCAAGCATTACTACCTACGTGCGAAGAAGGTCGGGTTGAATCTCCTGCGCCCCTCCCCCATAGAGACGAGGTTCGACTTACTAACACCCGGACACATGAACAGATGGTGGCGCTGGCAAAAATTTATGCTTGTGCTTGAATTATCCTATGCATCACGGACGGCTTACGAAAAGTGAAGATAGTAGCACTGTTGAATGATACGCAGCAAACGAATTTTTAGCCTGAAAAATCAAAATGACTAGTGGCAAGCGATAATATTGCTATACTGCTTTGAATTAGTGGACTGGGGATAACAAGCACAAGCAAATGGATTTTAGGATATACTAAGCAGAAGTAGTGAAAAAAAAAGTTAGCATGAAAATCATCCTGCCTCGTGGCTAGTGATGTTAGTGACACTGATGAGAAGCATCGAACAAATTTCACAAGGAAATTCAATCAGATTTGCAGCAAACGATATCGGTAGTGCTAGGAAGCAAACTAATATTAGCACAAAATTTTACGAGGACTTCTACCAAACGATGATACTAGCAGTGTAAAAACGTAGTAATCGAATTTCAGAGGCAGTTGATATCGGCAATGTTAAGAAGTAAAGAAATTTTAAAACGAAAATTCTCCATAACTAACGGCAAGCAATGATACTGGCACGGTTGAGAAGCAGTAAACGAATTTTAGCATGTAAATTCATCATGGCTAGCAGTTGGTGTGCTTGGATCTCGCGGCCAAGTGCATGGTCATCCTACGGGACAAAAGGGCGGAGGGAAAACGGTAACATACAAGCGTTGTACTGTAGCGGCAAAATAAGAGAACGATTTTCATCATTTGAAAATAAAGTTTAACCACGGAGAGTAGGTTAATGAATCATTTGATGGGGCTCCAAGGAATGTATTTAACATATTTCGGCAAAATATCAGGACAAACATAACTATATTTAATACATTAGAGCAATCTAACAAACAATAACAAAAATTGAACACTGCAAAATAAGAGAACGATCGTCTCTAAAACATTCTCACATTTACCCCGGTCATCTGGCAACATTCAATTTCGTGTACATGACTTCTAGAACTGCCACTCTCACGATTACACCATTCTAGAAACATGGCACCTCACGTGAAAGTTACTCCTGAGCTGCGGGAAGAAATTATCAAGCTCAGATCATCAGGAATGACGGCTTCGGCCATATCAAGAGAGGTAAACCGATCCAAGAGCGTTGTTTCTAGTGCTTTGAAGCTCTATGATGAAAAGAAACAGCTGGAATCATCGCTATCTACAGGCGGCTCTCGAAAAACCACTGTAGGAGTTGACTGGATGATGAAACGCTATGACGCTATGCTCAGAAGGATCCTTTCGAAACTGCAGCGGGAATTTCCAGAAAGCTGAAGGTCAATAACAACATAGAAGTGTCTCGCTATACAGTTTCTCGACGCCTCAATGCATGTGGGTTAAAGGCACGCAGTCCTGCAACTAAAGCACTTAACAGTAAGAAGAATAAGAAAGCAAGACTTGAATATGCGGAAAGGCATATCGTTTGAAGAGATGAAGATTGGGGAAAAGTGCATTTCAGCGACGAAAGTATATTTAATTTGGTTGGATCTGATGGCAGACGGTATGATAGACGTGCAACAGGTGACTGGCTGAACCCGAAATGTGTCAAAACATCTGTAAAGCATGGTGGAGGTAGCATAATGGTGCGGGGCATGAAGGAGTGGCCATTAAAGAAACTGTCAATGCTAATGTGAATCTCAATCTTGTACAGCAATATGTTATCCCATCTCTACGATCATCACCAAACCAGCCAGCAATTTTTATGCAGGACATTGCCCCGTTCCATGCTGTAAAGAAAGTCAAGGAATATTTTGCAGAAAAGAATATCGAAGTCATGAAGTGGCCTGCCCAAAGTCCGGACCTTAATCCTATTGAAAATTAATGGAAAATTATAGGTGACAATGTAAGAGAACGGCAACCATCAACAGTAAAGGATCTGTGGACTAAAATTGAAGAGGAATGGAAAAACATAACTCCAGAGTTTTGTAAGAAACTTGTGATGTCGTGTAATCGTCGCTGTGCTAAAGTTATTGAAAATGAAAGGTTTAACTACTCCATACTAATTGTTCTAAACCTAAAATTGACCGTTGTTCCATGTTATTTGTTTGTAAAATTTTATTTAGAGACGATCGTTCCCTTATTTTGAACTGGTCAATTTTTGTTATTGTTTGTTAAATTGCTCTAATGTTAGTAATGTATTGAAAATAGTTATGTTTGTCCTGATATTTTGTAGAAATATGTTAAATACATTACTTAGGGCCCCATAAAAAGATTCATTAACCTACTCTACATGGTTAACCTTTATTTTCAAAAACTGAAGACCGTTCTCATATTTTGCCCTCAAGTGTACACTGTATATGGAGCTCACAGTCTCCAATGATGCAATCGAACTTGTCTATTAATCCCATTTGTAATTTAGCAATTTCGCTGGAGAGTTGGTTCACTGAGAACTTATTTCCGTAGCAGACTGCGATTGGCCTTTTGGATCTTAATGCTGGTCGTAGCATTTGCTGTTTATGTACTGTTGTAAAAAGGAGTCAAAAAGTTTGTTAGGTTACTTACTTGAGGAAGAATGCGGCCCGTCGCATCTGTTAGGTTAACCCCTGCTGATAAGAGTCTGCTTCAGGCGATGTAGCACCTGAGGTAAAACTTATATGTCGGATATATATGTGCAGTGAATTAGTACCTTAGCTGTACCTCTGTTCTGGGATTGTGGACGTACGCTCCTTGGAGTCTAGCAAACATTGATGCGAAGTTTTCCTTAACGAAAAATTGGTGCGAGTTTTTTTATGAAAAAACTGAATACACTGCTTTCAGCTGTATTTATCTGTGAAACAAAGATATTTATTTTGTTGTCAAAGCCTTGTAGATGTTGCATGGGTTAGCTAGAGTATTTCTACATGGTCTTTTTTTTAGCTGGGTGACGGCCTAGATTGAACCTGATACTATATGAAGCAATCGTCAATGTACAGACAGTTACCTATGGGTTTGAAATTTTGGCCGATGCTCGGGCCGTGGGGGAATTAGGCGATTAGTAACACTACTAGAAATTTTGTTGATAGCTCCTACAACGAAGCATTAGTAGATGTGGGCGGTAGAGCTGACCTTACCTGTCGAACATAGGGATTCAAGAACCGATGAGAGTATATAGATTCCTGGGGGGTGACATATAGCACGTAACAGTGTGAAGAACCCGTCTTGATTTGGTATTTCGTAAGCAAGTGCGAGGTTACTACAGGCGATTCAGCTCCTTGGCAGTGGTTGACTCTTCATTAGTTAAAATCATTATTATTAGTGACTCGATTATTATCATAACTCAGTTCTCCGCAATCGCTACTGGCGCATTCCAAGTTTTTTATTATTATTTTCAGACAGCAAAGGGTATTTTAGAAAATTAAAGAATACTAACAATAAAGACTTACAATGTGAAAAACGATATGTAAATAACGACACTAATCTGTACTGGCTCACAATCCGTTGCCGGAATTTGTGGTATACCTTGTAAGACTGCTAGTGTTTTTTAGTCGTCTATTGTAAAGTTTCAGGCGACACAGGGATGCCCATATAGTGTTTCCTATAATTTGACGCCCAATGTTGCATAATAACATAAAAGCAATATTAATGCTGCTAAATATATAACCTGTAATTAATTATACTAATAATGAAAACCACCCCTTTATAAATAAGATACATCCACGCTGAGTCGCGTGACGGCCGTCGCAGAAGCGGATGACTTGCCTGACGATTGCGATGATACCGGAAAGAACTTTTATGGCCTGGCACNTGTAATTAATTATACTAATAATGAAAACCACCCCTTTATAAATAAGATACATCCACGCTGAGTCGCGTGACGGCCGTCGCAGAAGCGGATGACTTGCCTGACGATTGCGATGATACCGGAAAGAACTTTTATGGCCTGGCACATCATCCATTGGTGGCCTCGTTAAAGCCGTCAAGTAACTGAGCAACGTGTGTTAGCTAAATGGTTTTAGGTATCACGAGCTACTCGATTATTAACTCGTCGACTGGGCCTTGTGTTCTTCAGATATTTAATTACGGAGCTATCAGAAGATTGTCTTGTTATAATGGGAGATTAGGCGGCCCACAAAGCAACCCAACGCGATGCTAACAATAGCGAGACTTGGCTCAACTGTAGCCTAATATGTTGTGGTTAAATGGGTGGCATCGTGGCAAATTTTTATTAATGTATCGGAGAGACAATAGATGCACTGGAGCGTTCTTTATTACTGGAGAAAAACTGAACCTTAAGATAGCCCCCAAAAACCTGTATTACAAACCGATCAGGATAACTTTCATCGTACGTTCTATGAAGTCATACCTACGTCAGGGCTAAAACTAAACCAAATGTCCAATGATATTGTTTCGTACCTTTCTTAATTAATATAATTTCAGTTCAAAATACGCATCATCATGTTATCTACTTACATACAACCGTCATCTAATGATTCTCAGTTTCATTATGTTTTCGAATCATACCGTACCTGCCCTGTAAGACTCATCCGCAGGCAGCTCTCAACTCCCAAATTCTCTAGACGATTCAAAATGCACGTCCCTACAATGCCAGAGTATATAAATTCATATACTAGTGCAAGAGATACCTATAAGAAAGGAGCTGTGAAGGCAATCCAAGCGTGGAACCAGCAAGCAGGAAAAAAAGACGAAGACTCCGCAAGTGAATACATTGCTTAAGCCACCCTGGAAACGCACAAAAAAGAAGAACAGGAAAAAATAACTATCGGTAGGGATATCTGTCGGTAAAAATTTTCTGAATGGCGAAACTCTTTGATACAGGCAACGTAAACAGCCTCAGGTAAACATGTACCTGGCGGAGCAAGTGAGAACACGAAACGAGACGCATCCTGTAATACTTTCCGCAATGACGCTATGTTTACTTCAATTGCAATGCATTTCGCAGGTAATAACAATATACGCACAAAGCACCAGCAGCTCAAATGACCTGCCATTAATGTAACAGCCAGGTTCGTGTATCTGTATAGGAGTCGGAGCTCCGCAGCAGCAAGTGTGAATGTTGTCATTAAGAAATTCTCAGTTTCATTCTGCTTCCTCGCCTTCCATTCATGCAGGAAGCGAAACGACTGGTATGTAATATAAGGACTGTCACTTCTCTATCATTATTGTGATGTTATCGTTATTATTAGCACCATTATGGAGCAAGCGACACAAAGGACGTACATAGTTAACGGTCTTCTTTTCCATGGATGAGGAGGCGAAGGAGAACGCGATCTTATCTGGCTGATACTGAACAATTCTCACTCGATGCCTTAACCCTTTATTATTAGTATCATTAAACTTATACATGCTATAGGGCGTCCAGGGATGGGTAAGACTCCCGAAAAGCTGTCAAATAAACAACTTGAAAAGCTTCCTCACGGGAACTAACAGCCTGCAGCAAAGCACATCACGCAAAAACTCTCCGATGTGCACTGAGCCCTGAACAGACATGACATTGACCTCGGACAGTCACGAAGCTGTCGTCAATACAACCTTGCTTTCGCTTTGCTCCAGCGGGCCGTATACTATTCAGGGTTGATTTGAATGCCTGCAGATCGGCACGGCCAAAAACGGATCCCGGCAATGAATTCAGGCCAATACAGATCGGGGTATGCAACACTGTGCTGACGTACTCGGTACCTTCAGAAAGGGATGGATTTAAAGAAGAAATAAAATTGATAGTTGTTCAGCTATAAAGTTACATTAGATTACGCATTAGTTCAAGTCTCCCTATACATATAATAAGCATTTCGAGAGAGGATGAGAAAAGAGAGATTTAATACGTCGGAAACTTGGGAACCGATGGACGAAGTCGGGAAATAGGAAAAACTGAAGAAAAGATAGTCAGTCGATATAAGAAGGAGTTAATTGGGTTTCAATCAATTCACATCGCGACGTAAGTTAAAAGAAATCTGATATACATCGTGCGGCAGAAACTTAAATGCATAGCATGCTTAAATGAGCAACATGACGACTTACCAAAAAAGTTGCTCGATCTTCATGGAATTATTTTGGAAATAAACTCCGACATTCTCTGTATATAAGAAATTAGTTTCCAGTTCCTAAATTACAAAGAAATTAATGTCACCTACGAAAAAAATATGAAAATATAGCTCACTAATAGCGAGTCTGAAATATTCCTTTCATATTTTATCCAAAAAATTCACCAATATAATCCCAGCCTGGCTAATGCAATCAAAATAAGTTATGTTTCAAAGTCAGTTCTCAACTTTATAACTCGCTTGAGCTACAGCCAATATTGAAACAAGTCTTATATCGGGCTTGAACTTCCACTTCACAGTACGACTGAACAAGAAAATCTCAAGCCAAGTATCATCATTGCTTCAAAATTTATTAAAACTTTAACTGAACCTGAAAGTATAGAATCGTGCACATATCATCCCCAGAGCAAATCTTGGCCTCAAAGTACAACTGAACTAGAAAAATCTCAAGGTAATATCAAAGATATCCTCCTTCACAACTATCATTTTCGTAGCCACCTAATACTTCCAACGTGAAACGGAATCCATGAGATAACGGGTGACGGATGGTTCTTTCAGTGGTCGAATTTATGAGATAAGAAATGGCAGGTATTTCACAGGAAGATAACAGTTAGTATGAGTTACTTTATCTTGAAAAGCGTCAATTTCACAGTCTGTTCTTTGACAAATGCATCAAGTACAAGGCCAATGTAAGCATATTTTTAAGTGAAAGCTATCAGTTTGCTCTGCAATGAAGACAATATAAGCATTTATTAAAGTGAAAATAGCTTCCTGCCATTCACTTTGGTAGAGAAATCCAATGCTCGTTTTTTCAGTAAAAATGGCTTTTCGCCACTCAACAGAGCCAAAAATGGCATCTTTCCTAATAGCTTTCTTGCCGGCCAGGAAGGACGGTATATAAAAATAATGATAAATTATTTTTAAAATTTGATTATTCATAGGATAAAACATAGCATTCTTAAAAAAAAACTTGTAGTTGTGCTACTGAGCGCAGACGAAGAAAAAAAATTTGTATCAGTAAAAATTTCATTTATGGAAGGAAAATTGAAAGCTTTCACGCTCTATTAAAGACACGTGTTCGCATGGTACGCGATTACCACAATTCGAATCGATCGTAAACAAGTCTGTGATTCAGCAAAAATTTGTATCGCCACTACAGTATGCACTGTGTGTATAAATTTATACGTATCATATGTATAACCGATATTTTATTTATGGGACTATGTAATAATAAATATACAGCGGGGGAAAATACTTGTTTGGACTCATGAAAATAATATTTTTACTTCTAGTGTATTACCTGAACCAAATGAGAAGTAATTTACTGTATAAGATTGCATACTTCATATATATGCTCATGAAACTAAATGCTATTCAGTACTTAAAAAAATATCACGGGTAACAAAAATAATAATTTTGCAGCAAACAACAAAGCCATTATTTACTTCAATAGCATACTTTAGTAGATATTTTGCTACATTCTTCCGGATCAGCTGTCTACAGATTTGTGACGTTTGTTGGACCTCTTTCCCAGCTTTTAATTTTCAAATGTCACCTCCAGTTCTCAATCGGTTGCAAACCGAGGCACTCATTTGGCCATTGTAATGTCGAAGTAGTTTTCAACAAACCACTTCTTCGTAGCGAGAGTAGTGTGCTCGGGATTATTGTCTTGTAAAATCCAATCTGGATTAAGCCCGGGGCTCTCTCTGTACAGACGGCACTGAATTTTCACTAGGATTTGTTGACATTTTTCTGTATTCATTTTACCAACTGTAATTGACAGTTTACCAACACCTCTCGCGGAAAAGCTGCCCCAAACCACGATACTATCAAAACCAACTTTGACAGTTGGTATTGTGTTGCTTAGTACGTAGGTTGCGCCGCCGTCTCACCTCCATACATAAAGCAATTCTATGAATCGCAATCAAAAACCTCAATCTAAGCTCCATCTATCCACAAAAACTATTTCCCAATAAGAATTTGGCTCAGCTTTATGTCCGTTTACAAATTTTAACCCCGCATCTCCGTTCCTTTCCAAAAAGAGGGGTGTCTTCCATGGTCTAGGTAAGCGACTTTAGACTGTATCTGTATAGTTCATTACTTACTGTTCGATTAGTTAGGCCGCCGCCACACTGACGAGACAAGCGACGTGCAACGCGACAAATTTGTTGCACGACAAAATGTAACGGAGGGTACAGCAGTCTGCTGTCCACATTGCCGCAACTGCGATGCCTCACGATTCCCGTGCGTCGCTGCAATACGACTTCGGTAAAAATTGCATTGCGTCGCTTGTTGCTCCGGTCTGTCCCCGGCCTTACTTGAACCTCTGGTAAACGCAAATCATTTTGAAGATTTCTGGGGTGGCTACTGGATTTCGTATCTGTCGTCAGAACTTTCTCCGCAATCTTGAAAATTTTTTCCTAGGATCACTTGGCCTGCACTGGTTTTTAAAAGTATATCACGTCTTTTCAATCTTATGAATGAACTACTCATATTAAATGGGATATTCAAATGATTGGAGATCTTTCTGTAATTTTTTCTATCCTTCCATGGCTTAACAACCAGTTCCTTTTTGAAAGTTAGTCAATTTCTTACATTCAGCCATATATTTAGCACCGCTCTCTGTGAGTGGTGATTGCAAAGTGTCCCGATTTTCATCAAAAGGTCCACTCGAATTACTCAACTGAGAACATTCAAGAAGAATCTAGAATACACTACTCCGATGTTTGACCAAAATCTACCATTTTCTAACGCAAAATTGATACTGTATGAACACTTTCATAACCCCAAAAACATAAAAACGCATATATTTTCTATGTATCAACGAATTTCTTTATTTTATTCGCAGATTCAGATTGTACGCCCCAAAATAGATGTATAGCATTGCTATTTGTGTTTTTCATTTGTAATTAACAAGCAATGTTTTGGTGTACGAACACTTATTTCTCCTCAATGTATATTATTACTTATTGTTAATGAAGTGGGTGAATCAACTGCTCTGAAACGTAATTTGGGCATAAAACTGTGATGCTACCTCCGCTAAGGATGGTATGTTTTCGTCGAATTTGTTTGCCTGTCTGGCTTTTTGTCTGTCACCAAGATAACTCAAAAAGTTATGGACAGATTTTAAAGAAGTTTACTGGGATTGTTAAGTATGTAAGGAGGAACAGATGATAAACTTTTGGTGAAGATCTGTTCATCCGTTCGTCTGTCTGCCTCATTTTCTTAATGGAATAACTCCAAACGTTTTGGACGGATTTTTATGAAATTCACATGAGTTGTTGGTATATCACGAAAAGTAAATTACCAAATTTTTGTGATGATCTGTTTGTTCGCTTGTGTGTCGCAGCGTTTAAATTTATGCTCGCTAGTACAAAAACTCCAAAAGTTATGAATGGATACTTAAGAAATTGATGCTTGTTAGCACAATAACATAAAAAGTTATGAATGGATCTATATGAAATTTTTGAGGAGTTGTGAGAAATGTTAAAAGACATAAATGATTAAATTTTGGTGACGATATGTTGGTCTGTTTGTGTTTTTTAACTTATGTTTGTCACAACATTTGTTAGCAGCTTAACTCAAACAGTTATGAACGGATCTTGAAAAAAAAAATTACTCAAACTGTTAATACTCTTAAAGGCACAAATGATTAGATTTTGATGTTGATACAAAGAAAATCATGGTTTCAAAACCAATTTGAATTTTTCTTTACCGTTGGCTAGCTTGGCGGAGGTATGCACTCTCAGAGTGCTCTAGTTTTCATAAACATTTCGTTAGTCTCGAATAACAAAAGAGAAGCGAAAATGTTATAGATGCTTTGCAGTTTCACAGTAGAACTTTTATTACGCCAGAGCCATGACACCACAGCTTTTAGCTAAGGTAAATACTGTTTTTTTATAAACAGTGCGCAAGTATGAGTCGGTTACGCATTAACAATATAAAACATGGAATTTTAAGACAGGCTGGCCTAGCTACATTTCAACAGACGCAAATTCTCATTGCATTGAATTCAAATTTTATTCCAAAATGAAAAGCGGCCTAACCTATAATGTCTTCGTTTGTAAACAAAAGCAGCAAGTTATATAAAGACTTTCCAGGCAGCGTTATTTATATTAAGGGTTTGAATTTGATTATTATGGTTCTATGTATTTTTAGAACGCATGCAGAAAACAAATACACAGAACCTTTCGTACAGCTGTAACAAATTATTACAAAGTGCTGTACGTTAAGCCGCTTGTGGACGACAACTTGCTGCTAAACTGCTTTTTAGTCAAGTTAGACATAAACAATGTTATAATTCCAAATGTTGGTAGTTGGCACAATAGTCCAGGCTCTAGGGGGTGTCTGTGTACATTTCTTTCATGGCTCTACCATGTATTTTCCTATTCCTTATGATGAGGACACTGAAAAAACGTTGGGTTGGGTAGAACTTTCGCAACTGGTACATTTTTGAGGGGGGCCTGGGGAGGGCCAAAACTATCAATTATGGACTGATTGTTCTGAAACCTGCTCAGAAAATGTATTTTTTGAAAAAGAAACATATTTTGTCCAGCTATTATTTTTTTATTTAGGCCTTAATTTTGTAGATAATGGGGTTTATATATAAATATTTATGTATATATATGTATATAGGAAATTTCATACGAATAGAACTCTATGAGTTTTCATGCTAGAATAAAAACGACGACAGTTTTGGAATCCTTGAAACATTCCTAACAAAACTATAGAGCTGGATTCTCCATTTTTGCCTTCATAATATTTTATTAACACAGCGCAAAACCGAATCCCTTAATTGTTTTTTTCCTGCATTCCATATTTTAGTTAGCGCTCGCAACGCATTAGAAAATTCAGCTGCGATAAAAAAAATTATGATGGCAAAAATGGAGAATCCAGCTCTATAGTTTTGTTAGGAATGTTTTAGGGATTCCAAACTATCATTGTTTTTATTCTACCATGAAAACTCATTGAGTTCTATTTGTTTGAAATTTCCAAAATAAACATATTTATATATAAACCCCATTATCTCAAAAACAAAGTCATAAATGAAAAAAGTTGTGGCAACAAAATATGCTCCTTTGTAAAAAAATACCTATTTTGAGCAAGTTTCAGAACAATCAGTCTACAATTGATGACTTTGCCCCCCCCCCCTTTCATGCCCCCCTCAAAAACTTACCAGTTGCGAAAGATTTACCAGACTTTTTTTTAATGTCCTCATCATATGGAATAGGAAAATACATGCTTGAGCTGTGAAAGAGCAATGTACACAGACATCCCTCTAGAGCCTGGACTACATGTACACTAGTAATTCTAGAATTTACAACCAATTTGCGTTGCAAATCAATGGTAATTCTGAAAATATGCAGTGGACAAAGTACCAACGCACCGTTCACACGCCCAGTCAAGTGCGAAACTCAACTAGCCTGTCAACGACATTTTCACAGAACAACATCACTAATAGGTGAAGCGAATGTTGCTTGTGTGACTTGCCTCAACTCTTTCGAGGCATCATGCGGTGTTTCAAAGAGGAAGATCGAGGAAAATATACCTATAATGGATAACATATCGATAGAAATATGGAACCGATACATGATCAAGTGCCTTCCCCCACTGGATCAACGGGGATATATACAGAAAGTAGGGCAAATGAAAAAGAAGAGAAGAAACGATCACTAGTACGAGCATGAAAACACAAAATTCAAACACAAACGGAAACGAGAACGCACGGTTCTACCGGAAAGAGCAGAACGCGTACGAACGTACGACACATGCAGCAGGGTGCGTGTCCATGTGGAACAAGTGCGTTCAGAGAATCGGTTAATGCCAATACGATTCACCTGTTATAAAAAGTGACAACTCCGTGATGGATTTTTACCGACTGGCACTATCAGATCATATGCAAATATGTCGATATAAATGAAGCGGAGCTCGAACGCTTTATGAAAGTAAAAACGATCTGAACAGCAATCGTCTCTAAACCTCAGGGCACTGTACATTCAGCTTTAGATATGCTAATAAACTCGGAATCACACCACAAAGCAGGTCAATGGAAGCTATGAATATTTGTGGAATATCAGTAAATCGACGTTCGAATTCATGAATAAACATATAAACTGATCATAGTCTAGTATCCGAGAGCACGGATGCGTCAGATTTTGTCGAAATAAGCCACAGCTGCGTGTCGTGTTTTAGTGCCACGTAAGGCTTTATTTTACATAAAATAANAATCAAATTGATAACTTTTTATTAAATTTGACATTCTCTTCGGCATTTACCACAATACGCCTCACCAGTGTTCATTTATATTTTCACTGTATGTTTTCCGCGAGGAGGTAACTAATACTCTTACCATATATATTTATAAATAAACCCCATTATCTCAAAAACTAAGGCCTAAATCAAAAAAGTTGTGGGAACAAAATATGTTTCTTTTTCAAAATTACATCTTCTGAGCAAGTTTCAGAACAATCAGTCCGCAATTGATAATTTTGGCCCTCCTCCATGCCCCCCCCTCAAAAATGTGCCAGTTGCGAAAGTTCTACCCAACTTTTTAACTCCGCCAAGGAGGTTATGTTTTCGTCGTGTTTGTCTGTCTGTTTGTTTGTGTGTTTGTCTGTCTGTCAACAAGATAACTCAGAAAGTTCTCAAGCGATTTGGATGAAATTTACAGGGATTGTTAGGTATGTTTTCTCAATGCCATAACTCAAAAAGTTAGGGATGGATTTTTATGAAATTAGCACGAGTTATTAGGTATATAACAAAGTGTAGATGCCAAATTTTGGTAATGATCCGTTCGTTCTTTCGTTCGTTTGTCACAGTTTTTAATTTTATGTTTGTTAGCACAATAACTCTAAAAATAATGAATGGATCTTTGTGAAATTTATAGGGGTTGTTAGTAATCTTGAAAGACATTAATGATCAAATTTTAGTGCAGATCGGTTTGTTCGTTTGACTCATGTTTGTCATAACATTTGTTAGCAGTATAACTCAAAAAGTTATGAACGGATCTTAAAGGTAATTGCACAAGCTGTTATTACTATCATAAGACACAAATGATTAGATTTTGGAGTTTATATAAAGAAAATTATGGTTTCAGAGCCAATTCGAATTTTTAGCTTCCGCTGCCTCGCTTGGCGGAGGTATGCGCTCTCAGAATGCTCAAGTTTTCAATGTCCTCATCATATGGTACAGGAAAATACATGGTAGAGCCGTAAAAGAGAAATGTACAAACACAACCCCCTAGAGCCTGGACTACAAGTGCACTAGTAATTCTTATTCGTTGAAATAGAGGACATCCAGGTTCCATATTTCTTAGAGGTTTTCAAAACTTCGGCTGGATTTTTATTAGTTTAATTGGCCGAGCTTTCGACGATCTAAACGAAAGTCGTTTTCAAGGCCATCGAAAGCTCGGCCAATTAAACAAATAAATATCCAGTCGAAGTTTTGAAAGAAACTAGTAATTTTGTAATTTACAACCAATTTGCGTTGCGAATCAATGGTAATTCTGTGAAATTCAACTAGCCTGTCAACATTTTCACTGAACAATATTACTGCATCATAAGTGAAGCGAAAGTTGCTAGTGTGAACTTGCCTTAACTCCTTAGAGGCAGCATGCGGTGATTCAATAAGGAAGATCGAGAAAAAGATACCTATAATGGATAGCATATCGATAGAAATATGAAACCGATACATGAGTGCGTTCCCCCACTGGATCAACGGGGATAAATACAGAAAGTAGGGAAAAAGAAAAGAATAAACAAGTACTAGTGCGAGCATGAAAAGACAAAATTCAAATACAAACGGAAACGAGTGCGCACGTTTGCACCGGAAAGAACAAAACGCGTACGACACATGCAGTAGTGTGCGTGTCTATATGGAACAAGTGCGTTCAGAGAATCGGTTAATGCCAATACGATTCACCTGTTGTAAAAAGTGACAACTCCGTGATGGATTTTTACCGACTGGCACTATCAGATCATATGCAAATATGTCGATATAAATGAAGCGGAGCTCGAACGCTTTATGAAAGTACAAACGATCTGAACAGCAATCGTCTCTAAACCTCAGTGCAGTGTACATTCAGCTATAGATATGCTAATAAAGTCGGAATCACACCACAAAGCAGGTCAATGGAAGCTATGAATATTTGTGAAATATCAGTAAATCGAAGTTCCAATTCATGCTATTTGTATATTTGACTAGTATCAGATCATAGGCTCTCGTGCCTACGCAGTCTAAAACAGCTTTATTCGGTGTCGACGCACAGCACAAAATCACGGTGCATTCCGAAATAAAATGTATTTTTAAAGCGTTATAGATTGGAACAGTTCCACCTACGTATACTAGTTTCATTAGTATTCAACTTGCCCAGCACCCAAGTCATGAGTATCAGTTTTGCTATATTCGATGAGTTTTAAGTATTAACCCCAAACCAATTAATCTTGAGACAGCGTCACACAGAATCCTGTCTAAAACTTAATCCAAGGTAACGAAACCAACACCCATGACTGATGTTCCGCAACCGTAAGTTTTCGATCGCGCCTGCATGACATAAGACGTGCAGCAAGGTCAACACCATTTGATAAGCCCACAAATGCGTGCTGTAATCACGAAAGAGCCGTATCAAGTCAAGCGTTTTTGTCTACAGTAAGGGTGGTGCAAAGATAGGAAGAGACAAGGGATATGTACCATGCCAACAAAAGCAGAGAACGCAGGTACAGAGTCCAGTTCACAGCGCATGGAAGTATTAAATCGGGAAAGATGAACAGCTGAACAAAGGTAGTAGCTGAGGCTAAGAACAAGGAAAAACATATTCGGCACGCACAGAGAAACGTCCCAAAGACTTAAACTACTTATACATATATATTGCATTTGAAAATTATAAACGCCAGTGGTTTTTTGATGGTCAGCATGTGCGTCTGAGCGCTACAACAAGAATTTCAGACAAGAAACGAAAGGTATAGCAAGACGAAAAGTCTTTGTTAACCACAGGACTAATTCATTACCACAGAGAAAAAAAAATTCCATACGGCTTTCACAGAAGTTCGTGGGAATTATGTAAGGCCTCAATGAGTTTGTATCTTAACATGTCCCTCACAACTAAAATGGAATTTCCTTTTCCTTTTAATGGAAGGTCCAGCTAGGCTAACGAAGTAACTCAACTCGACCATTAGTCAGTAGTCGAATTTCCTCTTCCTTCCAACGGAAGGTCCAACTGCTAAGTCGTACTTTAACGTTCCCACAAAGCTCTTTTCGAATTCTCTGTTCTTTCTAGTAGTTCTAGTAAAAGGTCCAGCCTCAGACCTTCCCCCTCTCCCTGGTCGAATTTTCTTTTCGCTCTAGTAGGAGACCCAGGCCCACAAAGTATCCCCTGACCTTTCCTTACTGCGCATGGCCGAAATTCCTTTTTCTTCCTCTAGAAGGCTCAAATTGAAGACGTATTACTTACAGCTGCTGAAGCGAATAAGAAACAGTGCCGTATTGGCGACAGTATGGAGCTCCACTTGTGTGTCCTTGCCGGGTGAACAATGCTTGTTTGGGGCACAATGGTGTTCAGACCTTTATTATGGATGTTGTGCTATGCTACGATCTGTGACCTCCCGGAAGGACTCTAATTTCCCTTATTCCACGATCAAGCTTTTTTTTTACCTGTAGAAAATTCAGTCTCATGAAGCTGTGCCTGGATTTCCCCGCCCTATATCTGAATTTCCTTTTTTATCCTGCGCAACTTTAGGCTCACATCCTCCACGCCATGCTTGAACTACTTGCTTGTTACTAGCTCTAGAAGACCCAAACAGATTTGAGTTCACTAGCTGCCATATAACAAGCTCTAGTGAGTCGCTGTGATGGAGCAGGGCATGATGCTGAATTGGTGTACTTACCGGAGCTATGTCGTGGTTTATATAAATTCTAAAACTAAGTTGAATTTCCGCTAAACATGCTGCAAAGCAACCTACCAGCATGCACTCTTAGTTGCTCAAGATATATGTATTGCTCCCTCCGTTGTGAAATAGTTGTTCCGTAGCCGCAACTTTCGGTTGCTGCATTTTGGATGGTCAAGATGATGCAGCAGACATTTGTGGCTGTGGAACAACTATTTCAGAGCAGCTGGAGTACCAAGATGAAGAAATTGAAATTTGTGACTGTAGAACAACTATTTAAAAACTGTGAGGGAGTACCAAGATGAGGAAACTGAAATTTATAGCTATAGAACAACTATTTCAGAACAGAGGGAGTACTATAGGCGAGTCAATTGAAAATTGTGGTAGTGGAAGAACTATTTCAGAACAGAGAGAGTACTAAGGCGAGGCAATTGAAATTTGTGGTAGTGGAAGAACTATTTCAGAACAGAGGGAGTACTAAGGCGAGGCAATTGAAATTTGTGGTAATGGAAGAACTATTTCAGAACAGAGGGAGTAAGATGTAAGGTAGAAATACATTAAATTTTAATTCAAAGAATGTACAAGAGACCTCCTTTGTTGCTCAATATAAGACATAATAAAAAGATCTGCTGAAGAGATTTTTTTCCTAACAGAAAAAAAACGGGGTTTAGTTACACGGAGTTCTACAATGAAAACCTATGCTCTGAAGGATTTACTTTATTAGAACAATGAAACGGATGTGCCTAAAGCCAATGCAATGATTTCAAACTTAAACTTCTGACGCGTACATTACGATTCTGTATGTTCTTGCGCAACGAGAAATGGCGTTTTTACTAACCTATACGCTGTCTGTAAAAAAATGAGATTTGAGACTTTCTCATCCACAGCCGATAAAAGCTGGTAAAAATAGAAAAAATAAGCACCATGACGGTATGAATATAGACTTTTTACAATGTCACGCACTGCCTTCTAAATAAATTGTAAGAAAGAGGAAGAAAAACTACCTTGTGCAACAACGATTTTTTACAGTCAGATTCACTGTCCGTAAAAAAGCAAAAAAAGAAGCTCCCTAAGCTACGAATATAGACTTCCTTACAATGTCCGATAACTATACCAGGGAATAGAAAAAACTCCACTGCTCCATAACTATTTAAAAAAATCCTTGCGTCAGGAGCGATGATTCGCTGAGTAATTAACTGACTAATCGTTCTCAACCAGCCAGATATTATGATTAATGCTCGTAATTAGCGACCAATCACCAACAACTTGGGCTGCTAATCAAGCTGTCAGGCATCCCTGAGGCGCTCGCATGACGAGGACTGGCTCCCTGAGCACGGCATCGGCTCCTTCCAGGTTCTGCATTTCAGCATTCAGAAATGCGTCCACATTGGAACAGCAGAAGGTTAACAGTCTACTGCCTGTCTATTTCATATTTTGGTTGTGCGTTAGACGGGAGTTGAGGCCTGGCATGAGTTCGCCTTGAGCTATAGTTGATCTTACCAGGTTCTGGATTTCAGCATTCGGAAACGCGCATTACTTGGAACAACTGGACGAACAGTCTGCTGTTTACTTTATAATTCAGATGTGCGCAAGGCAGAAGTTGACTGCATGTGCCTGGTATAAGCTCGCCTTGAGCTATAGTTGATCTTTCCAGGTTCTGGATTTCAGCATTCGGAAACGCGCATTACTTGGAACAACTGGACGAACAGTCTGTTGTTTACTTTATAATTCAGATGTGCACAAGGCAGAAGTTGACTGCATGTGCCTGGTATAAGCTCGCCTTGAGCTCCAGCTGATCTTTACAGGTTCTTGATTTCAACTTTGAAAAATACGCAGAATTTGGAGCAACGCCAGGGATAATCCGCTGCCGACTTAATACTTTGGATGTGGGGGATCAGAGGAGAGTTGACTCCATGTACATTATACCCTTGTGGAAATTTATACGCTATTATCCAGTGGATAATATATCCGATTGTTGTCGATAAATTCCCGATTAGGATATGAACTCGCCCTGAGCTATAGCTGATCTTTCAAGGTTCTTTACTTTAATGATTAGGTTCTTGAAAAGTTAGGCCTTCGTTTCCGTTACTAAAGTGATCTAACCAAGGAAGAAAAGAGAGACATGATAGAAACGGGGAACCCATAGACAAAGGTGTTCCCACACAGGATCAACGCGAGTGGGAACAGCAAGTCGGGAAAGAAGTGGAAGAACAGACGAATTTTTGATCACGAGAGTATGACAGTGGAAGAAAACAAACTGGGCACGAAATTAAAAAAGACGTCCCGAAGGCCTAGTCAATGACTAAGGTAACCTACACAATCACCCTGGGGCACTGCTCCTCATAACATACAGTAGGACAGGCTAACGACTTGACAACTTTCTCGAGCGTGGAAATTCTGACTGACTTGGGACGTAATGTTTTTTTTTACAAGACCTAAAATTTGTCCAATAGTCTTGATGTCCAATAGTCTTAAATCGACTGTAGCTCTATAGATAAACATTCACTTATTCTTCGGCCAACTGAAAAAATTCAAAATTGATGTTACAGTCTTGCCAGCTTTGTGTAGATCAATTATACAGCAGAACGTTCACGGTCCACGCTACTTGTAATACAAAACAAACAACTTATTTCAGATATGAAAAACATATCCGAAACAATAAAAATGAACAATTGGGTCACCCGTTAAACAGGAAAAAATAAATGCAGCACTTTGTGAGCAAAAGGAAAAATTAAACTATAAATGCTGAATGAATATATTTCTCAGGAAGGAAACGGAATAACATCCTTACTATTCGAAACAATAGCATTAGGAAATGACGAGCTCGTTTCATCGACGGTATCGATGACTGTCTCTGTAAAGATTTCAACAGAAATTTCACTGTTCATAGAGCAACTAACTATTTCATTCCACTGGAAAATTTATAAGGAAACCTGGTTATATACCTGTCGTTGGTGTGCCAGTTGCTCCAGGAGTTATCAATATAGTAATCAAAAAAATGATCATGTAAAGCAGATAATTAATTTGATGTTCAGTTTTTGGTCGGAGAGTTCTGAAAAGGAATAATTACACTACGTTTTTATTCATCCATTCAGTGCAATGCTATCAATATAGTTATCATAGACGAACACTTGTCCATCATTACTCAATACGTTAACGCCATTTCCCCTTGCTCGTATTATCGAAGTATCGCACCAATAGTAGGACGACGTGTATACATTTCCATACTAACAAAGAGCACATGTGTGAGTGAGTGTGTGCAGCACCAATTTCCGAATAAATAATGGAAACAGTCCACAATCGTATATGAATTCAAAGAAAAAAATTTGTGGCATGGGAATAAGGTGAATAAACGCATTAATGCGTGTTGAGGCGAAAGAGCAATAGATTCCTTCTGAATGCACCAAATATTTACGGCCACATATGAAAGATGAAATAGACTAAAGATAAGCTGTGATTGATACATTATGAGGTAGGTGGTTGCATGTGTTTTATTGTCAGTAAAGAAAGATGGACGAAAACTGGTCGGCAACGGTCCGCCGCATATGTGGTTAATGGTCACGTGGGATATATTAATAATGTTCCAAGAAAAATTACGATTATTATTATTATTGCCCGCACGCTGATACTAAATAACAAAAAATATATCCTAGATTCGAACATATGTTCAACGTAGAAAATGCGCTCTGATCAAATATTATCGTGTCCGCCCGCATACGAGCTGACATTAAATGAAAAAAAAAAAAAAATTGCATATCCTACATCAGGCAGCACGTGTTTATGGTACAGTTTATGTCCCGATCAAAATTTATGGTCACCAGCGATGATAAATCACAAAAGTCCATACTCTAGGCCGCACACAGATACAAAGTCAATTATAATTTCGAAGATGTAAAACTCAATTACCTGCATTGTTCTTCATTCACGAAGTCATTGCTTCTAAAGAAATCTAAAGACAACACAGAACACAATTTTGACATCAGAAAACGAAAACTCGACTAAGAAGATAACTCATCATTTTAGTCCACGAAACGTTCATCTACAACTCAAGCCCCACAAAGGTGGATTCCACCTCTCTTTTTTTTTAGCTCAAATCGCTAGTCTATTTTTATTCTAATAAGTTCTCATTGAGCGAGGCGCACCACTGCACGAGAAGCATCGATCAGAGTCGGCTGTGAAGCCTGCACTTCAATTTTCACCTCCTAATTCCATTAAATCTAATCATTTCACAAATACACGCGCATTGTAGGCCGGTTCCCATCGCTCGGTGGCGCACGGCTCTATAACAGTTGTACCCTAACGACCCATTGAAGATAGGGAGTGTCGAGACCCAGGGGTGAGAGGGGGAGTGGTACAATGGTCTCTCTCTTGTCACAGGAGGGTAGCTTTCATGCAGGGCTACTGCTGTACAGTCAAACGATTAGGTGAAACTCAACAGGGTTATGTTTAGGTCGATAAATAAATAAGGATCTACACAGAGAGAAATCACAGTCGCTGTAATTTGGAATTTCTCTATTAAAAGTAGATCTGATCAGACTCCTGTTCAAATTTCTCTCTAATCAGACTAGTGTTCAAATTTTCCTCATTAGGGTAATTGCTAACTTAATATTAAAGAGAATATTCTGTTTGTACATATTTACCTTGAGAATTAAATTCTGATTAGGGATGACTGCGATTACGTTTACGTTTGCAACGAAATACGGCCCAAGGATTACCACGTTTATGTTCATTTTCATACCGAAATAGAGACTACGGATTACAATTATTTTCACAATTAATTCACCTTTTTATATTACCATGGCCTGTGATTACTTCTATAGCCAAATTCCGGTTAGAAACTACATCGAATATGCATAGGTTTACTTTCAGAACTGAAAACGAATTAGCAGCTATCCACGGCAACAAAACGAATTTGTGCGCTTTTAGACCTAAAAACAAATCAACCATCAGTTCTTGCAACGCCAATACTTTGCTTATTGCTTCCGCCAAGGAGGTTATGTTTTCGTCGGGTTTGTCTGTCTGTCTGTTCATTTGTCTGTCTGTCACCAAGATAACTCAAAAAGTTATGGACGGATTTTGATGAAATTTACTGGGATTGTTATGTATGTTAGGAGGAACAGATGATTATCTTTTGGTGAAGATATGCCCATCCGTTCGTTTGTTTGTTCGCCTCATTTTTCTCAATGCCATAACTCAAAAAGTTATGGACGGATTTATATGAAATTCACGTGAGTTGTTTGGTATATAACGAAGAGCAAATAACCAAATTTTGGTTACGATCCGTTCGGTCCTTTGTCACTGTTTTAAATTTTATGCTTCTTATCACAATAACTCAAAAATAATGAATGGATCTTTATGAAATTTATATAGGAGTTGTTAGTAATATTAAAAGACATAAATGATTAAAGTATGGTGCAGATCGATTCGTTCATTTGTATGATTGACTCATGTTTGTAATAACGTTTGTTAGCAGCATAACTCAAAAAGTTAGGAACGGATCTTCAAGACAATTGCACAAGCTATTATTACAACTATCAAAAGGCACAAATGATCAGATTTTGGAGTTGATACAAAGAAAATCATGGTTTCAGAGCCAATTTGAATTTTTTGCTACCCTTGCCTCGCTTGGCGGAGGTATGCACTCTCAGAGTGCTCTAGTTCCTTTATTTAATACCATCACTCTGCTTATTTCCACAACAGAAAATAAATCAACTATGTACTTGCGGTACCACGACTTCATTCTAGACATTATCTCCGTAAAAAAAAACAGATTAGTTCGGTCTCTGCAACACCAAGACTCAGTATATTTCCAAAACACGTACCGGATGAGCTCGGCTCCCGCAACACCACGATATTGTTATTTTTCCAGAACAGAAAACAGATCTACTAGATGCCTACGCAATACCAAGATTTTCTTCGTTTCTAGACAATACCTGCAACACCAAGATCTAACCAAAATTTAGGGATATTATGCAACACCCAATTGGGCGGCCCTGCGATCGGCGAAGCTTTGCTTAAAAACTACGTAGTTGATTAGCGAATACTTACGGTCGCTATTTGTCGACATTCAAAAGCGCCGTTGGCTGTTACAGTTCCGTTGAGATAATTGAGCTAAGCTGATCGGCTTTACCTTGTCCGGATCATCAGAAACGAGTGATGGTTTCGCTACTTCGGATAGAGTTTCAGGTGTCAATTCCCTTCAGAGAAACCTTCGAATGGACTTTTTAACTCAATCCAACTTGCGAGTTTGACGCTGTCTGAGAGGGTAATCGGTCTCGAATCAAAGTTAAAATCTCGAACGAGAGCAGCGGAACCAAAGCTGATGGCTGAAATGCAAACTAGTTAAAGATAATAGAAATTAGCTTATCTCGGCGTCGCTTTCCCAATCGCTGATGCCTCATCACTTTACGGCCCGAGAGCACCATACGGTCTCGTTCCAAACATTGCTAGTTTAACAACTGTTGCTTCATACATATATATAGGGTTAAGAAATAAACCATATAATTAAATTACAAGCCAATTCCAATCTCTTCATTTTTATATTCAGTGATACATGCACAACTAAATACCAGGCCGACTCGAGAAGAAATTAGATCACGACGAGATCAATTTCATTTTTGGGTGTTTCAATGTAGGTATTAAATCGAACGTTCTTACTCTCTGGCCAACCCAAATCAGCTGATTTAAGACTACTGACCGAAAAATGCATTATATGCATACGACCTTACACTCATTTTGAACTGAAACCAGCATGGACAATTTATTTTGAGATATAGGTAAAACAATTTATGCACTCCAAATCTAATAGTGCTTCTTTCTTTAGAAGCTACTTCTACAGCATATGTGAAAGGCAGTAAATACAGCAAAATCAAACGTGCTCGTACGTAGAGCAAATTAGAATTTAGAGATCTGTCCAGAATTTATTTGTTCCAATAATGTAAACAAAAGCCACCTTAATTCAACCATGGACGCAGTCCACAATTGGTGAACATGCAAGCAAATGGTAGTCGCATACCACTACAAATTGAACAATGTTAACTACATTTACTTTTCTAGAGTTTGCGAGCGTTTCAAGAATGTACACAGTATGTGCCTCAGCGTAGGGCTCAGATGGGATGCTTGAGCAACGAGTCCCGTCCCACTGGGCATAACTTTTAGCTAGCAATTTCTCATCCCGTAAGCATTCTTCGATCTTTGCAGTTTGAACAATGGAATTAAAAGAATTTTAAACCTAACATTAAAAGAATTTTAAACCTAACTCGAAAGTGCAGATACATGTTCGCTGGTTTGGACTAATCATGTTTTTTTTAACAATCTGACATTGGATTCGAAGTATGTCCACAAGATGCCTTGAACTTTTCATTAAGTTTTACTGTGTGAGTGCCAAAAATAATTACATTTCGACCAACTGTAGATAGTGCACAAATAAATACCTAGTGAAACACATTGATGCGCTGTTCATTTTTATACATAGCCCAACAATATTGGACTTTTATTGATCGAAAGTAACCCTACGTTGCAACAAATTCATTTTAATTACTAGAAATTGGACGAAAAAGTCCACCAATACCATGATTTAGGCATAGACCTACAAAATTTCTGAGATAAAAAAAAATATTAATTTAATCCACAGGTAAAGTAAGGGTGGCTAATACAAACAAACAACGTTCGAGAAATTCTCAACTCTTGACATATCAGCACCCGCAACAATTGATACGTCGACGATACTTTACTTTGGGCAAACTTTCGCAGGTAAAATGTTGAATAATTCTCAAGATTATTATTATACTAAACAGTATATATTATAAGTTATACCTGCGTTTCATCTATCTGAAGCAATCAATATTCCAATCGATAGCCCAATTACTGTAGTATCTTGAGCAAGACTTCCAACCTCTCGCTCACTTCAATATACATATATATGTATATACACTCGTATATACTATATCATATACACTCCTTAGCTTTCGCTTCTATATAGGGACCATTTCGCCAACTGTTAACCCTTCACTGCGTGGTTTAACCTTTACTTTTTCGTAAGAACCCTATATATTAAGTGCGTGTCATACGAAAACTTACGTAATGAAGGGTTAAATAATTGATCTAAAAAAATTTTTTTGAACGGGGATAATGAAGAGGCAAAGGTAGCTGAGTTCATGTAATATTATGAATGAGTCATAAATCCTATACAGGGGGAGTCTTTAAGACCTGACGCTCAACCGTTAACCTCAGGCAACTTCCAATTATAACCTTCTCCTAAACAATATGTTACACTTGGTCATTCAACGTGAATCCAAAGAATATTTGTCTTTAGAGATCGCCTGCTATATAGCAGACAATGATGCCAACCAGGCAGTTGGAGCTACGAGTCGGATACTTGAGACAGCGACTGTACACGTCAATAGCTGAAAGTCGAACCGTGCGTGGTATGCCACCAAGCCAAGGGATTCCAATCACGTCATTGGCTGGGATTGCCTGGTGTAAATTATAATCCCACTTTTGATTGGTGCTTCGGTGTCACCCTCTCATTTGCAGAGGGTCATTTCCAGCTCCTCATTGGCTGGTATTGGTCCCATGATCGCTGCTCATTGGTAGTTAAATATCAAAAGTGCGGCTCTTATGACGCTATAATATCGACGGGGAAGCTTGTTTTTCGCGTACGTATGCACATCCACCCTTATAATCGAGATGATCTCTTCCTTTGGTAATTTTTGCAACGAAAATTTGTATATTCCTTAAAATGAAGAGATACTGAACGCAGTCCGGCTTTCACAATTATCCTGAAAGCAGTTATATTGCTAGTCTCAGCTTATCTATAACATTGATACAAGATGCATTTTCTAAAAAACAAGTGTATTCTCTCTCCTATATCCCAAACGAATACGCTATTTTATTGGTCCTTCCTCAGCATACACTTACAGGCTCATCTTCCTAAAAAGGCCATACTGTTCTGCTTCATTTGTTAAAATATATTTCAATAGTCTCAGACTATCTGATACTATATTTCAATAGTCTCAGATTATTTGATACTACTACCATATACACGCGCACTATATGTACGAAGAAAATACGATGACATAAAGAAAAAGATCGGTAAACCAACATACAGCAACTTAACCTTGGTTGCAAAACTGGTCTAGTTCTAAGTGCAATAATATTGGTTTATTATACGCAAGAAACAAGAGAAACTGATAACATTTTGATACGGTGTAAAGGCAAGAATCGGTGTGGCGGTATCTGGGGCGTCTCGAGAGTCAGGTGATCAAACAAATAAATTCTAGTAAACGACCTCATTGGTCTAAAATTTTTAGTTCAAATGCTGTCCATTAAAACAGACGCAAAAGAACTGAAGTCGCTGCAATCTAATGGTTTGAGGAAGTGATGCGCTCAACGTCAGGTGAGCAAATAAATTTAAACTGATAAACGATCTCATCGGTCCAAAATTTCTGGTTCAAATTTGTTCATCAAAACTTATTACGAGACTGGAAGTCCTTCTACAGTGTAATGACTTGAGGAAGCGGCATACCTAGCGTCAGGTGAACAAACAAAATCCGATAAACGACATGAAAACACCGCTTTTTCTTGCGATCTGACGTCACCCAATCGAAGAGTCGAAAAATGTTTATAATGTTTGTGCCGACTCAATTCCTGATGATATGGCAATGATATGGCGAGCTTGAGAGTAAACATATAAATGGCAGGAAACGACCCGAAGCTCCATACATTTTCGAATAGTATACGAGCTCAAATGTAAACAAGCGTGCAGATTTGGCGTTCATTAGCAGAGGGTACGAGAGCGGATGGTAGCTAGCAGCTGTCACAGCAGCCCTCCGAATTCAGCAAAATAATACCTAAACCTCGGCCGCACAACAGCGCTGCTCAAGTAGAAATGTCTGGTGGTCGTCGGTAAGGGCCTATAGCGGGAAGAACAAAAAAAAAAACGCTGTATCGAAATTAAGTCTCTGGCGGCAATAGCACAGCTGGATTTGTCAAGTACAGTACGTACAGATAGAAGTCTGTGCTGGAGGGCATACAAACCGGTACTCACGTATGACAATTGCCCGGCTAAGCTGAGGAAAAAAGGCAAAAGAAAAATCCAAGTGACGACGATCCGGTTGCTATAATTAATGTCAATGCAGACAAGGAGAGCGGCGTAGTGATCTACCCGACAGACAGGAAAATCGACTGTGCACACCGTCCGTGTACACAGAGAAAAAAATAGCATTATCTAAAAAAATGTGTACGTTTTGCAAAGATCAGATATAGGAAACATGCATCGAACAAAATCTAGAGACGTTGAAGAAATGTATAAATACTGTGTATTGACAATTAAGTACTTCAAAGGCTAATAAGTAATGATGTCTTGTTACACGCACAGTAATATATTACTGCACGCAAAGCGATATATTACTACACGCACAGTGTTATATTGCTGCACGCACAGTGAGAGTAATGTATTACTGCACGCACAGCGATAAATTACTGCACGCACAGCGATGAATTACTGCACGCACAGCGATTAATTACTGCACGCACAGTCATGTATTACTGCACGCACAGCCATGTATTACTGCACGTACAGCCATGTATTACTGCACGCACAGTAATGTATTACTATGCGCATAGCGAGTGACGTATATGTGTATTATGTGTACTGTATTACTGCACGCACAGTCTTGCATAACTATACGCATATAGTCTTGTATTACTACTTGCACAGTCATGTATTACTATACGCTTAGTCTTGTATCACTGCAAGCACAGTCATATATTATTGCACGCAGTCATGCATTACAGCAAACACAATATTATATATTACGGCACGCACAGTAGGTACTGCAACTCTGCACTAACTACAGAAGTAAACTAAAGCACTCTGAGAGCGCCAAGTGAGCCAACGGTAGCAAAAATTCGAATTGGCTCTAAAACCATAATTTTCTTTGCATAAATTCCAAAATCCAATCATTTATGCCTTTTTATATTAATAACAGCTTGTTCAATTTTTTTGAAAATCCGTTCATAACTTTTTGAGTTATACTGTTAACAAACGTTTTGACAAATATGAGTCAAACATACAAACGAACTAACCGATCTGCACCAAAATTTGATCATTTATGTCGTTTATTATTATTAACAACTCCTATAAATTTCATAAAGATCCATTCATTATTTTTTGAGTTATTGTGCTAACAAGCATAAAATTAAAAACAGTGAAAACGAACGAATGAACAAACGGACCATTACCAAAATTTGGTCATCTACTCTATGTTATATACCTAACAACTCATGTCAATTTCATCGAAATCCATCTATAACTTCTTGAGTTATGTCATCAAGAAAAATGACGCAGACAAACAAACAAACAAACGGATGGACATATCTTCACCAAAAGTTAATCATCTGTTCCTCCTAACATACCTAACAATCCCTGTAAATTTCATCCAAATCGGTTCATAATTTTTTGAGTTATCTTGGTGACAGACAGACAAACACACAAACAGACAAACACGACGAAAACATAATCTCCTTGGCGAAGGTAATTACAAATCTTGAAGCCCATAAGTATACAGAAAATATTTATTTCCTTACATATATATCGGGTGTACAAAAAGTTTTTACCGATTTTTAAAAGGAAACCTGAAAAAGCGTAATTTAAATTTTAAAATGGAGTGATTCATCAAAATCTAAAGCTTCACACACTAAGATTTTTTTGGAACTGTTCAAGGAACGATTTTTATAAGAATTTTTAGATTTGCTCTGGAAACTATCACGCACTTCCGTTTTCAAGTAATTGTGAATGTTACTGCACGTCAAATCGGCCTAATGTGTGACTGTCCAAACTAAGAAACAAGTGAAATTTTATTGGTGAGAGATCCGGTGAATACGGTGCGTCAAGCTATTTTCTCAAGTCATTTTCGCAACGTGTGGTCGAGCATTACCTACATCGTTGCCATATCGTTGCTTATATCATTGCCATACTATGTTTCCGAATCCAATTACGAGCAGCTAGTCTGTCGCTGAATTACAACTCTGCCAAACTCTTTAGATCAAGAGGCACGGCGTACAATTGTACCAAGTTTAAACTCTTACCAGACAAAAAACGGATTACCACTTTTCTGCCACTCATTTCAAGAGCGGGAAGGAAAACAAAATGCAAACAATTACTGAGCAAGCTATGAGATGATAACAGTGAAGCGTTGTCGATATTAGCTGGTTCTTTGCTGAATTCACGTGCCAGTTAGTTATTGAAAAGGATCACTGAAAATCAGATAAAAAAATGCGCAGAAACATTTTCTTTGGGTCGTTGATATGTGCGTATATACCATGTATCTATAAACAAGGGCTATATCGATACTATCGGTATCTGTACCCAATATATCGGCGATTTTTTGTGAGTAAAAGTGTACGTATCTGTGTCGGTAAAAAAAAGTCGAAATTGCCGCTACCACCAATGTATCGGCGATTTTTTTTATTAAAAGTGTACATATCTGTGTCGGTAAAAAAAGTCGAAATTGCCGCTACCACTGACACTTTTGGCAAAATGATAGTTTGAAGTTTAGTGGACGGGACGCCTTTCACTCTTGACAGAAACGATTCAAGTTACTGAGCTGACTCCTTATTCGGCTTAATACATAACATCGACAGCAACGGATGTGTTTTTGATGTTTTACGAGGTCAGAAGATTTCAGAAAAGGAGCTCCCGAGAATACGGCACTTATAGCGTCGGCGGCAATAGGGCCGCGTTTACAGCGCAGAGCAAATGCAATGAAAAGCATCTTAAAAAGTTAACTAGTTACGGCAAATTTTAATTTTTTATTCTGCAGCTGCTCCCTGCAGCTGTGTTATTTGATGAATATAAGCAGAAAATGAGAAGTAGAGGAACATTTGCGCTGTATGGAGTGTTTTAGGCCTTTGATTAAGGGTAGCTAGGTTGAACGTGACGGTAATTCGCGCCTTCGAGAGTTATTTTATACCTCATCATAAAAACCACTCTAAGTTTATCAATGTTTGATTTAGTGAGACAATTATTTCTTTTTCAGACGGGTTCAAACGATAGTCAAAAGCTGAGGTAATTTATGCAAACACGCGGACTATTTTGCGATGACATTTGTCTTTCTCTCTTCACAAGGAAATGGTTTGATGGTCACCTGCGTTACGAAAACTATTGTTGTCACGAGTACTAGTTTAACAGCGAAGCAAAAACACATCTCACGATACCAATGCATTTCACAATAAATAGATTAATTACATAATTATAAGTCAATGGGAAAATCTCCCCAAAATAATTAGCTCGCCCGACTACGAGAGGAATTTAACCATGACTAATATCTAGGGGGTTTAATTATATGCTAAATACCGTGCAGTTGGCCAGAGAATCTCCATTCCATGCAGTCAAAAATGTGGCAGCAAACTCCATGCATATCCTTGAGATTCTGTGCAAAAGTTAGATTTTGCCAGCTTCCTGACGTCGCATCACTCATCAGAACTTCGAAACTCATTCATGTGACTTTCGTCTTAACACACTCTTGCTTCCAGCAATAATCCTTGATCTGCTCTGCTCCGTCTTTACGACTTACTCTTCCCTGGAATGTTCTTCAGTGCTTAATTAGGTCTCGCGTTGTTCTTCACACAACTTGAGTGTGTTGGACTGGTGTACTTCCAGCGAAATGATCTAATCCAATTAGCTAGCAGGAATTTGACTGAAACTATGTTCTTGAAGCTTTTTGCAACACTCGATCGATTTTCAGGTATAGTTCTGAACGGTACATACACATGAAAATGAGCTCACTTAGCTCGCACTTCTAGCACACTCTTCGGTTCAGCGTCTTCGACCGCGACAGTAGCGTTTGTGTCAGTATTTGTATTATTACCTCCGCCAGGGAGGTTACCTTTTCGTAAGGGTTAGTAGATCTGTCAGTAACCAAAATAACTCAAAAAGTACTGGACGGATTTTTATGAAATTTACAGGGATTGTTAGGTATTTTAAGAGGAACAGATAATTAACTTTTAGCAAAGATCCGGTCAACCAGTTGTTTGTTTGCCTGTTTTTTTATTGAAACAATATTGATAACTTTACAGGCGGATCTTCATGAAAGTTGCAAGGATTGTTGGGATGTTGGAAATGTTACTTAAAGCAATTAACCCAATTGTTGTGATGATCTGTCAGTATGCTTGTTTCTATGTTTGTTTTTATGATGGTCAATAGCATTAGTTGCAGTACTCAAAAAGTTAACAACGAATCTGTATGAAATTTGCAGGAATTGTTAGAGATGTTCAAAGGCACAAATAATCCCATTGCGGTGATAATCTCTTAATTCGTTTACGTGTTTGACTACATGTTTGTCTTAATGATTGTCAGAACGTAACTCAAAAAGTTAACGACGGCTCCTCAAGAAAATGACAGGAACTGTTATTAATGCCAAGAGGCACAAATGACTAAATTAAGGTGACGATAAAAAGAAAATCCTGGTGTCAGGACCAATTTTAATTTTTCCCCATGTTAACATTGTCTTCTTGGCAGAGGTATGTGCGCTCAGAGGGCATTTCTAGGTTTTATTATGAGTGATTTTAGCACGACACACTGGTGAACAAGGGCGATATCGCCTTGCGAAAGAGTAAGGACATGTAGCAAGCTTAAAAAGACGCGGTACCTCTGTAGGAAAGTACACACACATACACACAACCACGCACAAGATCAAACTGAATGAGAACAGCAAATCAGAACAAAAGTGGAAAAACAGACGCATCATCAATAATAATAATAATAATAAGCTTTATTAGGTACACATATGGAATGGTACACAGGAGACAGCTTAATACTAAAGTTACATTAGATACTAAGATCAGGTAATACTATCATTACTAACTACACTGCATTGCGGCCCATTGTTTGGCCCCTGCTCGGAAATAGTATGCGCT
>LQNS02277097.1:36856958-36868883 GCA_001587735.2 Parhyale hawaiensis | reverse complement strand
ATACTTTTGAGCAAATATCATACTTGCACTAGTAGACCTCGGCACATTCATCAGGCGCCGAAATATGTCATGATAGGCAACACGTAGGCGTCCAATCGATTTCTGCTTAAAGTTAGACCAAAGCGAGTTACAATACTAGGGATAGCAGTAGCTTCAAAAGAGCTGGCATTTAACGTCATCCGAGCAGTGACCAAACTTACTGATTAGCATGTTGCCCACTGCGTGGAGCTTTCGCGTTTCTTTCTTTATATCCTGAATGAAGATGTTAAAGAGAATTGGAGAGAGTAAGCCCCTTGTCGTATGCCATTAGTCATGCCAAACGCTGATGACATTGCCGCTCCCCATTTCACATAGCATTTCTGAGTTTGAAACCAGTATTTTAGCGTCTTAACAATATAAGGAGGTATATGTCTCTCAAGCATACACCTAAATAGAATAGGCGATTAAAAAAGAAAGAAGTAAAGTAGGCACCTAGAAATGTCTTCAAGGTCTAACTGAGGCTAGCATAATCTATATGGTGCTCCTAGAAGAGCGCCTCTACTTAACATGGGATGGACGATGATAACTACCCAACCTTTCTGCCTCTAACCCATCCTATACTCCTAAGGAGACGTTAGTATCAAACTGATTATGCTTGAGAGAACCGAAAACACAATCATGTGCAGCAGACACGTCCAGTGAAAACCGTCGGTCGCAGAAAGAATCCACTTCAACTGTAATACAGTTTGTCGGTTGGTTAGATAATCAACGGAAGCACTCCCGGATAGTTAGTAAAAAATTTATTGATAACATCGGACAGGTTAGGTGAGGGTAGGCCTGGTTTGTCTAAATTCCGATTTTTTCAATTTCGGCCGCGCTGAAATTGGGCTTAGGGTGACTCTAGGTTAGGTTACTTGCATGTCTCTATATCCCCATCTGAAGAATTAAATAGGGGAAACTTCATCAGTTGAACGCCAAGGGCACGAGATAGGACATTTAAGCCTGAAATGAGCAACAAATAACTTGCTTAAATATGGGCGAGACACGGCTGTAAAAATACTTCTTGATTGATGATTTGATGTCTTACTCTAGAGCTTAGGAGACGAAGGTTTGTAAGTCGCCTGTTGCTCCCATTCTTTCATATGCTGTAGGCTGCGATTTCTTTCGCTATACCAAATGCGTCACTTTTTCGGATTCCGTTAGCTTTGTTTTTTTTTTTTTTATCCACTCTCCTCGGTCTTCTTTCTTAGGTTAAAATGTCTCCTCTAGAGATGATGCTATCCACGCAAAGTAAACTCCAGAATTGAACTTTAAGTCTTTACTACAACGAGTAAATTGGCTTCATATATCAATTGGTAGCTAGGGCACAGGCGTGGTTAAATTTCTACCGTTCTCTCAAGTTCTTAAATTCGTCGCCTTATTGTTTGAAAGCCAAAAGGAATGAGTTTCACGAGCATTCGTTGCCGTCATAATGTACCCGGTCTACCACTCTAGCGATAAGCTAAAGAGCAATGGGACCGAAATCTAAATAAACCGGCATATATAAGGCATCGATAAACCTCTGATGGTGCACAACATAAAGGAAAATACAACGCTTATTATTATAGCAGTATGATTATTATTGCTTCTCGAAACTTAATTTTCCGCAACTCTCAGGTCTCTATTATCATACGATATTAACATTTCAACTACATGTATTACAACAGCAAACAGTACCTACGATATAGATTATAAGATCTAAATTTAGATAATATACTTGCAGCACTACAACGTTCCACACACTGCTTTGGGCGGAATTTCATGCGGCAATGGCAATAAAAACGTCCAGTTATCCACTATACCGTTTCATCAACCTTCCCTGAGAATGTACACTAAATTCCAAAGTTAAAAAGCATTACGCCAAAGATACATCAGCAACTTCTCTGTACCGGTTCCACAACATTAATCATTTCAGCTTTCAAAAACACACATTGTACTCTATTGCGGGATAGACCTTGAATCTCGATGTAAATGTGAAGCAAATATATATATGTATATATAAATATCATGATGATCGAAAACATCTCCATTGGCGTAGATAGTCATCGTTTTCGCAAAAGTCCATAAAAGAAAGTAATTATCGTAGCAATAAATAATAAGATGTAATGAACAGCATGATTAAGGCAATTATGGCAAATATTAGACGAGAGATACGGTGGTAGGTCCCGGAAAGGGACCGGTTATATGTTGCTGAATCGACGCAGGCGGTAACTCGTCGGCACACTTGCGAGACGGATAAATGTTTCCTTCAGTGTTCGTGTAGTAGGGATACCGTACACATTTGGTAACGATGCAATATGGCAAAAACATTGATTAGTTTCTTGTACGTATCGTTATATAAATATAACTATAAAGTTGTTTACGCAATTTTTTGCATGCGTGTGCAAACCTACGCATAGAAATACACTGAAGACATTTTAACAACGATATCGACTTCTTTTTATCCGAAGAACAGCTATCAAAGTAAAAACGTTACAGTTTTCTATACATAGTTTGAATGTTTCTTCACTATTCGCTTAATGGAGATAACTGCACACATTGGACAATGATGTAATGGCAACGAGATCGATAAAAACTTGAGTGTATCAATACAACCATCAAAGCACCCACTTTTGATTTGTTATACTCACATAAAGAAGATACTTCCACCGCAGAACTCGAGTAATTGGAATACAGCACATTGTGAATTACGACGTAATTGCAGTGAGGCTGGTCAGTTTTTTTTTTTTTTTATTTATCATACCGTTTTTCTTTTAAATACCAACACACAACTATTTACACTTATATACAGTTGTATTAACATGCATAGCCCTTGGTATATAGAGCATACAAAACAATCTCTTCTATACTAGCGCTAAGTATATATATATATATATATGTATACTCATTATAGTGGATACCGTAATACAAGTAAAATGTGATCGTCTTGATACATTTTTGTTCATTATCGATACAGCCAATAAAGCACAAACACTATTCTGCGGTAAACGATCTTCACAGTAGTGGCCCGTGAGGCTATTAGAAGTATCGTCTCATTTGAGAGAAAAAATGTTCTCTAGTTTTACTTATAGTATTAACGAGAAAATTCTTAATGGGAATCTGGACAATTAGAAAAAAGGCACATAAAAGGAGTTACCGCCAATTTAAAAAATGATTCCTAGATTAAGGGAAAATGGGATAATTATATTATTTACTTATTTTCGTTAATGCAGTACAATATATAGCGAGAGAACACGTTTGTGATATACAGAGCAGGTAGCAAAACGTAATACATTACACAGTTGAGAAACTATACAGCAGGGAAAACTAATGATCGCAAGGGAAAATGATGATCATATTTTTTTAAGATGATAAAAGTCAAAAGTTTGTAAGGCTAATTATAAAAAGCTTTCATTTTTTGGAGGACATATCAACAATACTTGGCGGTGAAAATTGAGCAATAAAGGGGGGAGGAACTTTCCATTCAGTACGATAATTTTTCCCGTTAACGAATAGCGCTGTAGGGAAAAAAGATATGTTTCTCGGGATTATTTGGTACGATGACGAGTAGTATAATATGGAAAAAGACGCGTTTTATGATTATTTTCGACAATGACGAGTTGCATTACAGAGAATAAGCATAATTTTTCTGGAGAAAAAAATGAGTAATTTGACAAGCCGTAAAGCGGCTGACAGAAATTACAAACATATGTGCATTATTCCCATAGTGACATAATGCACAGCCCGTGGTGGTTGTCTCAACCAACACGTTCGTTAATTGTGGCTACAGAGCCGAAACAGAGAGATTCTCAACTATCTATATTTGTAACAGTGCTCGATGTTCATCAGTCTTATGAACGGTTAATGGTATTGAGTTGGCGACACATAATTCAAGGTCGTTGCTATGACATCAAACGAGGATATGCGTTGGTCGTGTGCTCATAAAATTTCACGAGTCCAAAATTAAATCCGTAAACTTAAAACAAAAAGTTTTTCTATACTCTACGGGACATAAAACCATGTCTTTTCGACAGATAAAAGCGAAAAATTTTTTTGTGCCGACAGCAACCACTCGACCGGGCACCAAACCACCCTCTAGCCGGCAGCACATCACAGCGCGGGAGCTCGAAAAGTTAGGTGCGAGCATATTATTATTATTAAATTACACTTGACTGGCGACGTGGGAACGGAGAAACTCCATGAGGTTAACAAACCCCCACACAACCAGCCCAGCGAGCGAAGAGAAAGAACAAGAAAAAAGAAAGAGAAGAACCGAAATCACAGAATAGCTCTGTGTACAGATCGTTTAAAGCTGCTTATACCCGCACCAGCAAAGACAGCCATCAAGACCATTCCAAACTTCCACACGCGATGGAAAAAAAACGAACGAGAATACGTCGAGACAAACGAGGCCCACCGCCTGTCGGAGCAGTTAAGATGAGAAAGCAACCGAGCCAAACGACCCTCAGTAGCAGAAACAAAATGGAACGAAGCATCTATAATGGAATTCTGGGCAGCTCAGAGCTAAAGCCATGAATTAGCTTCTAAGCAAACCAAAAGTTCTGTGAAGGAGGGTCGGTACGAAAAAAGATCCAAATTTTCGCCTGATCGAAGGTAAAGTACTGCAGTGCCCCCTACCCGAGAAGCACGATTATGATAACATAAAATGGACTCACGCCAAGTGAAAAGAAGCAAAAACAATACACTCCTAACTGACCAAAAAGAAACCAAGCGCGACGTCAGAGCCAATCAGAGGAATCAATCTTCTTGTAGTGGAGGATCTGCCGAAGCGCGAATGATGCAACAGACTGTGACGTTACACGTGGGTTTGTTTTGTCCCCCAACGGCGCCACCACAACAATAGTTAAAGTACGTGAGTAACATTGGCTGAGCTCGCTCTCAACCTCGTGTATCGCTTAACTGCTGTAAAGCCCAGGGTGGTCTCGAAATAATTTTGCCGAACGAAAGCAACAGTGGATTGTGAAAACAAAATCGAGCAAGGGTGAGAAGTGGGCCAAGAATGGGTGATTATTTTTATATTCCAACGCTATCGGTGCGTCTGAACAACAACTAAGAAAAATATTAAGCATGTCTCAACTTTTCTGCATTCACCATGGAGACCACCGATGCAACCATTGGCTGCATCACTTCTGGAAAGGCATCTAGAAACGACCAAGTTAGCAGCAGCAGCAGAGAGCATTACTGGACAGGAAAACAATCAAATTTTGTCCCCTGGTGTGCCCAATAGGGGGTGAGGGTGTGCACGACATGACATTGGCAGGGCTGTGAAATCGAGAATGATTCCCACGTCAATGGAAAATTAGCTTTAACTAACTGCATCACAGTCAATTGTTTGGCCCCTGTTTGGTAACAGTATGCGCTGCCATCGGTTGTATATGTTAGATAGTTTGTAGTCAGGGCCACTACGGATTACCTTGAGTACGGTGTTATCAATTTTTTTTTTTTATTTGGACCTGGAGACTGACAGCGCATTTTCTTGTCTTGACTTTGAGGCTGTCAGTATACTTTTGAATAACTTTACTTGAACTAGTTGAACTGAGCCCATTTATAAATCTGTGAAGTATGGCATTATAAACTACACTTAAGCATTCAATAGACTACTGCATAAAGTTCGACCAAAGCGAGCTACAATACAAATACTGGGTGGGCCGAAAAAAACGAAAATTCTGCCTAAGGTACCTCATAAACTCCTCGACCAAAGTTGGCAAAATTTTTAGGCAATAAAAATAAAGGAGAAATCTTCAAATTGACTCAATTCAACCGCCATCCGCAGCGATGTTGGCCTCGGGCCTGTGCCTGAAGGTTTTGCAGGTCTGGGCAACGTCGTTCGTGCTCATGGCTATCCACTCCCGGTCAACGAATGCTTTGCGGGGGTGGTTGGAGTGGCGAATGCGGCAGGCCTTGGCCTCAATGGGCAGCCAGAGGCGCAGTCCAGTGGATTCAAATCTGGCGAGCATGGCGGCTATTTGCATGTCTTTCGGCCAAGAGGAAAAATTTTGCTCCGAGCCCTGCGGACGCCAGGATGTGCATGCTGGGGCACGATCCTGTTGAAGCATGACAGTGACAGATGACATACAAACGCGTTACTGACATTTTGGCTAACTTGTCCTCGTTGTCCCTGGTGGTCAGCCAGTACCCAGTCGGGAACCTCATCTGAGACATCACAGCACCATTTGATGCAATGAAACCAAGCGACATGACCGATGCTGGATGCTTCGTCGTTCACAAAGTGCGGGCCCTCTTATCTCCCTTACCGAGACTCAAGCAGAGGTCGTAGCTTCTGTTTTACATCGGATCGTCTGTCCAAGTCTTCTCATCTGAGAAGATGCTAAATCGACCAACTGCAGCAGACCTGAAGTCATTCCTGAGCCTCTGAATGTTTGGTGAGGTTAGCTGGCGTGAGCTTCAGCCTCTCAACCCTCACAAGGGACTTGCCTCCCAATTTTGCAACTGCTCGGCGCACTGCGGCCGTTCCAACCCAGAGTCCCCTGGCGAGTTGGCGCATGGACGTAAGGAATTGCTTTGAATGGCATCTCGCAAGCTGTCTCTATTCACAACACTCGACCACTGCCAGCGCGTCTGCATGTTCACGCCCTCGCCGTTGTCTATGCACTCTTGATCGCCTAGGCCCTAGACGGTGGCACGGGACACCCCTATTACATTTGCGCTAGCACTCACTTTATTTCACGCTCGAAGAAGTGCAGATATCTCCACTCGTTCAACTCGCTGGGAAGTAATTCCTGTACACAACAACAGAACCATATCTTTATGGGCACAGGATTTCGGATGATATGCGGCAAGGCAAGCTAAGAGTTGCTAAGCAATCAAAAATTTTCATTAACGAATTGTTCAGCTTTTTTCTGTCCACCCAGGTAACTCCGAACAGCCGGCATGTGACCTCTTCAGAGCAGTGCTGATGTTATTCAACAATATGTACTCAAAATTATGAAAGTTTAGAGTCGTCGGTAATGCTTCACCGTCCACATAAAGCTTCAATTTTCACAACAATTATACATACCACATGAAACTTGACCGAACTAACCTTTTTGTCTGCATTGGGTTACGTCTTGCCATCGTACGTATTATGCATTAATTTTTGTAACAATGACACTAGGGTCAGACGATCTTGATCTTCCTATTCAGGGAATTTTTTGTGTCTAATGAGCCTCTCCCGCAGATCACTAATATTATGACTAATAAGAATATTAAAACACGAATGCGAAATATATTCGAACAAAGCACGCAAACAATACTATCATTCGATCATAGAATGTATACGTATGGAGATAAAAACGAATCTGGGCTGGGACATCCAACAGAAAATTAAGGGCATTTTGGATGAAATCCGTCATATGATGCATAATTAACACTTGCGTACAGCGACTTAAAATATCGTTTCCCAATAATAGCTTCTAATAGATATAATAATACGCCAAGATTTTGCCTAATAAACGTCAGAAAATGCGGAGGTATTTTCAGTTTGATGTCCTCTGCACTGTATTGGAACATCATTAGCAGAAGATACGACTGTGTCATTATCGTGAGGGACACGACCGTAATAGATCGAGTGGACGATAATATATACAGACGGGCAAAAAAAACATAAACCGTTATAGATTCTGTTCTTGTTTCATCAAAAAAGCCAAGACCGCATATGTTTTTCTTACCCTATTAACTAACAAACGAACTTCGGAATCGCAGAGGAATTAATAGTATAGCTTGCAGCGTCCTCGACGATGTACACTGGATGTATTAGTATTTAAGATAAATTTAATGACCGCAGTTTTATTTATATTATAGAAATAAGAATTTTTACGGGAATACGAATATCACCTCATCAGCCAATATTTGTTTATATCCAATTCATTAGTTCCGCGCACTTGCTATGTCTAATCAAAAATCACAATAAATGTGCTCATAATAAACAAATTTCGCGCATTATTTACCACTAATCGACGAACACAATATCTGACGCGATCGTCAACAATAATTGTGCTCCTATTACGATAAGTTCACGCATTATCTAGCACGAACCAATTTCTAAATCCGATCGGATCATCAACGTGGATCGGATGGCCCCAAAGGACTATGATACACATGTAATAAAAACTTGTCCATCTCATTTAGCAAAGTTGCAGACACAACGTAAAAATTTACTTAGTAATGCGCACTGTCTTTCATAGTACGTCTATTCTAATTCCTATTTCTGAGCATATCTAGAATTACAAATGTTCAACAAATATGCCTGGCAACACGTCTATGCAAATTTATGCATCACTTGTACTATGTCTCTAATAACTAATTTGTTAGCACCGCAATCAGATGAGAAATATGAGAGTTTTATTTCTTCCTTTTCGTTCACAGCGTTGCCTCGGTAGGTACAGCATTTCAAACAGGGCTATTCCTAAGAGAAAGGTAGATTAATTCATGAAAGCAAGGGTCAACGATCCTTACACATTACCGTGTCTACTAATTTCTACTCTCACTCCACAGGAGCGAATTTTCCACTTTTACAAACCTTACACACTACCGTGTTAACTAATATCTATTCGCTTGCACTCCACAGGTCCGGACTTTCCGACTTTTCTGCTGCCTTTCCGCAAACCGAAGCGCATCCGAACAGCGTTCAGTCCGTCCCAGCTGCTGAAGCTGGAACAGGCATTCGAAAAGAACCAATACGTCGTGGGACAGGAAAGGAAGCAGTTGGCACAGTCTCTTAACCTATCCGAAACTCAGGTGAGGACACAACTGTAAAAATCCCAACTGTGCCCGGCCGTCCAAAATGACGGCCACGACTTTGTACACACACGCCATCCTCATTGATGCCTGTGGTCATTAGCCTATTCTACTATACCAAGGGCGGGCAAACTACAGTCCTCGGGACACATCCGGCCCGTTACTCTTTATAATCCGAGCCGCCCAAATTTTGGGTACTTTCGATACATTAACCCATTTTAAGCGCATATTATAAGATTTAATCAAAAAATGCATCGCGCAGTAAAAAAAAATCATTTTTATATGCCTAAGGTGAATATGAGTACTGATCTAGTATTTCTTTTTCTGTTTGATTGTTGTGAATGGGCCTTTTGGTTCGTCTACTGCCGCCTATCTAATCTGATATGTGTGCTCGCGTCTGTCAATATTTAGAAGTTCACGTGGCCCGCGAGTCACGAAGTTTACCCGCCACTGCACCACGCGGATACCTCCTCATCTGCGGCTTCAAATACCAAAGAAATGAGCGAGGCCAAATGCGTCTCATAAATCATTACTGTTTTTCTCGTGCTAGAGTAAGGAAATAAATTCATTCGGGTGGCCGAAAACCACAGTAAAACTAATTGTCGATTATTTGATACAAGTGAGAAATACGCAATGAAAGTTATATTTCTAGTTAGGCCAAGAAATTTCGTTTCTACTTCAAACAAAGGGCGAAAATACATAGACAAAGGGAAATATATATATGTATTAAAAAATTGACAAGCTTCATCACTATATTATTTTTATATCATTTAGTGATAATACTTCCTTAACTTTCCTAATTTTGACTACATTGAACTTTTCAGCACTTAATTTCCCTACAGCATGAATATCGCTATCATTACTGGGTAACATCTCTAATCATGAACTTTTCAGCACTTTCCTCACAACACGAATATCACTAGCATTACCAAAGCAGTGTCTGAAGGTAACACCTCCAACGGTGCACTCGGTGCGGTATACACGTGCTCTGGTCACGAAAGAGCAATTGTCTTCTCTGTTCTTGACAGTGATGAGCGTTTCCTCTTATTTACCACAGACAGGAAACTAAATATTACCACCAATCGTGCATCAAGTGGCTTTACCGGCATGTTTTTAACTGAAATGATAACGATATTTTGTTTTGACAGTCTCGATTTCGTACTTGTACACAACGGTCGACGACGAATTTTACCGAAGCTTTCATGAAAAGATTACGACAACTCTAATAACCGGTTTTGATGCAGTATTTTTTATACAATGGTTGATGACGGACAGTTTTTGATAGCATTTGTTTTTTGTTAATAAATGGTATCGACACTTTAAAGTCTCAAGCGTGTGCTTGTGTATTTAATTAATAATCCATTCATTTCAATGACGAATTCGCTGAAACGCTATTCATAAATGAAACTCAACGGCAGTGAAGTACCTATATACTCTTTAAGACGATATTATGTACATACCGAGGCCAGCAGCATCTCTTTGTTGTATTCCTCATGACCTAATTTGTGCAATCTTTTGTATATCTGCGGCTGGGCAGGCATAAAACTAAGCTGGTCCCGCCATCGTATGCTATAGCTACGTTAAGTTAGAACAGGTCAGTAGGTTTGTGAAGGTTCGGTGCATCTAGAATAGGTACCTAACGTACAGGTACACATGTTATACCTGAATCGTCAAAGAGGAAACACACTACACCGTCAGTGGTAAGTGACAGTCGACGTTATTCGCTGTGTACCGAAATAAAAAAGTTTTGGAGGAGAAGCTGTCTCAGAACTGTCTCAAGTCCGTACCGCAAGGAGAGAAAAAAAAAACACATTTTGATTCCTATAACAACAGCAAGCTGTAGTTGCCAATGCAACGGTCGACAGGCAGTGTGAGCGTGGAGGGTATTATGCGCCCGTATAAATATGGGGGAGGGGATGTACCCCATCCCTAGCAACCCTTACGCTGTCACCGAGCAGATCGAGGAGAGGGAGGGGAAGGAGGCATTTTCTGATAAACCGCCCCCCCCCCCTCGAGGTTTTACGGGTGGGAAGGATTGCTGCTGCCCGAAGGTAAACGATCACGAACACACAAATTTGACCACACGCTAACTTAAGCACTATGCAATCAAAACACACGATACACCTTTCCCCATACGCACGCCTGTGGACCATACTCGAATCCTTCTGACACGCAGGGGATGGGGCGTAGCACTCCCTCGTTCCCTGGTAGGGACTGGTTTGTAAGGGGGCTGAAACCAGCCCCCCCTCACAATTTCTCCAGTGTCATTTTTGACAGCGCGGGCACTTTAGTTAGAAAATATTCAAAAAGAGGGAGCAAGGATAATGGACGATATTTTAATAAAGAGTGCACCATGTAATGCTTTCACATCAATACATCTAGTAAGAAATAGATTGCATCTTATGGACAGTAGATTTTGCACGTTGCTCATTGTATCATCATCTACGTCAATAAATGTGAGAGTGAAATTTCTGCCAGGACTCTCCATATCCAAAAGAGGGATTCAAAACTAGAGCAATGGCAATAGCTCAAAGAGACCGGGGTGTTAGTCCCGATGTCTCTTTGAGAATTTGCCTCTTGGTTCGTCTACTGCCGCCTATCTAATCTAATCTAAAACACAGTATAAATGATCACGATTCAAGTTTTAGTAAAACAAGCCTAGATTACGGAGTCTGGACGTGGCAGACCAGAACAAGACTCCTCTAGCTCCTCGAGACTATAGTTTCATAACCCCTAAATCTATAACTAATTTCTACTCCAGCTCCTTAACCTCTAACTCCTTGTGTATCTAGACTTCCAAAAGGCTTGTGTATCTAGACTTCCAAAAGGCTTGTGTATCTAGACTTCCAAAAGGCTTTTGACAAAGTCCCCCATCTGCGGCTAATGAAAAAATTGGAAGCTCATGGCATCCGTGGAGACTATTTACGATGGATCAGAGCATGGCTTACGGGTCGGCAGCAGCGAGTAAAACTTGAAGGAGAGACGAGTGCCTGGACGCAAGTTACATCAGGGGTTCGCCAAGGTAGCGTTCTTGGCCCACTTCTGTTGTCAATTTACATCAATGATCTCGATCTTAACATCCGTAGTAAAATCAGTAAATTTGCAGATGATACTAAACTATGTCATCCTACAATGAAAAGAGCCGAGCTCCAACAAGACCTTGACCACCTC
>LQNS02277097.1:36831497-36849472 GCA_001587735.2 Parhyale hawaiensis | reverse complement strand
ACTACGCGATAGCTTGTCTGATATTTAGCCTTGGCAAGTGTGCATTTCTTTCTAACAACCGCCGCACTTGCCGAGGAAAAATTATCGTGCTACAATAATAGAGAAAAATATCGCTGCTTCAAGCAGTATTTCTACAAAGAGTAACGAATGAGACAGCTGCCACGATGGTGGACGGTTGGTCGCCATTACACCGATGATAGTTAATGCTGTAGCGAGATAAGGGCTCGCTAATACAGTATTTTGTCGAACGTTATTCAATCAGAGCGATAAATATTCCTTTAGTCGTTCTCGTAAACTCGTGTATATATAAGGACGATGCAGCTAACGCATGGAATGCATTGAGAAGGAAACATTTCTTGGCACAGAAATAGATATCTAACAACGATACAGGTGAAGCATGAAAGGAAAAGCGTTCCTCTACACATAAATGTGCATAATTATAAGACCGATACGGGTGGAGCCTATTGCGCGTTGAAAAAAGTATTTGTACAAGCAAACGAATGTACATATGTGTAGGAACGATAGAAGTAACGAACAGCAGGAAAAACTTTTCATCAGTCATAAATCTGCAACAATGATAACAGATATTATTCCATCGAAAGGGTCAATTTTTTCGCTTTAATGGCAGTCACATCTGGACAAAACATTTCACTACCTTACATATGCTGGATACATACACAATTAGAGTTCATGAAATTGATTTTAGAAGTAAATATAAACTCATTTTGACGACTCATCCTAACTGGAAAATCCACGCATGCATGTATCGGTTTTGTGTTGCAAATATATGCCAGCTAGACGCAGAGCACTGCACAGCTCAACTCAATTCAAGAGTGTCAGAGCTATGACGTAAAAGATGAAAAACTCGTTTGGCAACTGCGGCCCCCCGACAGTCCCCATTGCTGGCCCCCCGACAGTCCCCATTAATGGTAAGGTCCAAGCCCTCGCAAGGGACTTTAAGTGTCAAATAAGCTTACGCTGTCATCACGAGTATTGCAAGACTTCACCTAACCAGGCCAGAAAACTTGCCCAAACACCAGCACGTCATCAACTTTGCCACTGCCAGTAGGGAAGAAAAGGAAAATTAAAAACGCAGTTGATCGTCGAGGAAATTAACGGGGCCGCGTATACCAACATCTTCGAATTTGCGCGTAGTACTGGATTAATTTCTCGGATTTTACATACTGACATTCTGCTCACAAAGGTCCTTTTTTTTTGCATAGTACGCATGAAGAAGCACATGATACACAATATGTAAGTTTCTGAGTCAATGAGTTACAAGTGTACACGCCTGCAGCTTATGTGGTACTAAACACGGCAACTAATTACGTTCTGGTTGAATCTTTAATACAGGCAGCTGATACTACATTCGGTGCATGTAACTAATTCTGCGTGTTATTCCTTTTCTTTTCAGGTAAAAGTGTGGTTCCAGAACAGAAGAACTAAGCACAAACGCGTCGTCCACGACGGCGACGAAGGCGATGAGAACAATCAAGAACAGCAAGATGAACGTGACGAGGATCTCGACAATGACTCACGGTACGAAGACGATGACGAGGCAACGAACGATCGTCCAGATACCGAAAGTGATCGAAGAAGCCTAGGCGACCTGAAAGACTCGACCATCAGCGACCGAACTTCCATCAGCAGGCAGACGATGCTGACTGAAGAAACAACCGTTGATCCGTCCATGATAGAAGACCATGATTCTAACAGCAGAAACAGATTCCCGGCCATTATTAGATCAATGTCACCGACCCAGTCCAGTGTTCCAGAAGTTCACTCGAATCAACACCGACAAGACATGGAAGGTCGAAGAAGTAGAAGCCCAATGGAGGTCGAGTCTCGAAGGTCTTCTGATTCGAACCCCAAGGACATGTCCGACGAGTCGTTAGGGCTGCCAGTGACTGGCATGAAGCTAAATGCGTCCCATAACACGGCGTTTCTGATGCAAAACACACCGAATTTTGGGGCATCTCATCCTCTCCATGAAGTTCCGGTGCCCGTAACCGTCCAAAGTCCGCACCTGGACCAGCCTCTAGAGGGGTTTTCGCCGCAGAAAAACGTGCTCCTGAGGGGGTCAAACGGAGACCGAACGCTATCAGAACATACCTCTGTAAATAACAATTCTTCCCTAGGTTTAACTGTTCAGAGAATGACGCACTGCACTACAGGAAACTGACGTTAAGTTATGTGTACATAAAGAAGCGTTAAAGTACCGTGCCCATTGAAAAATCAATTTCACGAAATACACTTGTTTTCTTCTATATTTTAAAAATATTTCTCTGTTCGCCACTGACCTTATCACTAGAAATGAATGCATGTTAAACAAAATACGACGTTTCGTCCCTCAACAGTGGACACCATCGGGTAAGACTAAATAGCTAACATCTGAAATAAGCAAAAGGCATAATTCAATTGCACGTAATTGTGAAGGACAGCATCATATAACAAAAATTACAAAAAACCGCTACGGTGCATAATTGTGATTTGAGACAGAACTGTGACCGAACTTGAAAATTGTGCTCGGCAAAGGCAGTTGACATTATCCACTTCGGTGTGACGTCACTGGTTTGGAGAAAACAAAGCGTTTCGTGCAATTATGTGCTAATTTGAAATTACTGAAATATCAATTAGAAACGCGTACGAAGAATCGCATATATTCTACCCACACTAATTAGTTGGTCTTTCTTAAGGAATACCATATCCTTGAAAAAATAACAACTGTTTAACGACTGAATCGATACGTAACAAATACTATTAGCGGGGATTTTTCAAAAGGGTGCAGTACTTATTAACGCAATACCTTGTAGAACAATAGCTATGTTAGCGTGTGCCATGTGATTCTTATAGCTTAGTATTGTGGCAATTATAGGTACCATTTGAAATAAAGGAAATAACAAATCTACTTTAAAGGAGGAAAACTAGGTACATTGAAAACACTACATCCTCGGAAGTAGATTTCCAACAGAATATTCAGTATTTTTCTTTCATTATGCAGAACACTTCTTCAAAATCCAGGCATGTGTTAAGTGGCAAGTGCGTACTATTACGCGATATTGACATTCAACGAACGTCTTTCGTGTTACGCATACCTACCGGGTCATTAGTTCTTATTACCTGCAAGTGTGAGCGAATGCCAAATTAATTAATGCAACTTTGTCACACAGTTACTCATTTTGCTAATGAGTTCCAGCGAACACTCAGTGAGTTCATCATCATTACTTTGCCTGGTAAACTTTTGAGCTCCGAGTCGAGTAATACTTTCGGAATTAATTTCCTTACTTGCCAATTTGATCGAGCACTGAGTTCTTTAACAACTTTGTCAGGTGAGACTTGGTGCTCGTACTCTTAACAGAATTCTTGGCAGCCCCAAACATTAAAGTCGTGAAATAGGTTTACGGGACACCAAATATTCTGATAGGGTAGCAGCACTGTACCAGGCACCCAGTTACTGTACTTGATCCCTATTTTCCAATTTTGAAATTAAAGACCAGATTTGCGTTTATCACTACACGGGGGAAAAGAGAATTGTCTTAGCGCCTGTAGTTTTACAGCTCTGCTCTTTCACCCTATCTTTTTTTCTCACAATTTACTTAAGAAACTGAGGCTGATGAAATTTTCAAATAGAATAACATGGTGCCTGCATGTAAAGGATATCTCTGTACTTGCTAATGTAAACTGTTGGTTCTTATTCACTTGAAACTGAGTAAGAAACTGAGGTAAAATGATTGTATATAATAACTTGGTTATCATTGCACTTACTAATGTAAATTGTCGGCCATTTTCTTGAAAATGAGCGAAGAAAAAACTAAGCCTGATGAGAGTATCAAATAGAATAACCTGATGACTGGAAATGGGTTATCCCTGTACTTGCTAATGTGATCTGCTTGTCTGTAATTCTATTTAAATAGGCTAACATTTTAAAACATGCTCCTTGCGTGAACATTCATTCTTTGGGGTTATACGGGAGGATATAAAATCTCCCGTCTCAAGGAGTTTGGAGCGGTTAGATGATCATGCTGCAATTGTTGCTTGGACGGCTGTTTTTCGTACCGTAAATCTGATATTGAATATAAAAATTTACTTGACTAGTCAGTAATGCGCAATTAGATGCCTCGTTAAGTTTATACAATTACAATAAGCTCGGTAATACCAGTGGCAGAAAAAATTCCTTCACTATTTGTAATACTTTCTGTAACAGAAGTAACTTTTCACAGGTCAGGTATGCTTAATTTCAGCGATTTTTCAAGCTTCTCCCCTCCAATGCAAAAATAGTCTGATCTAAATTGTGTAGTATCTGAAATTATGGCCAGTTCGCTTCTACTTGTACCTTTTCTATTACCTCCTGTGAGAGTACGAAGCAGCTCGAGGACGGCCGTAACGCTGCAGAGAAGTACCGTGTAACTCCAGTAATTTTGTTACAATTAACACCTTAGTGCCATTGGAGCACCGCAGCTGCATGCCGGAACTACACTATGCATTCATAAAAATAACGTGATGTTAGGATGAGCAGCTCGCACGCCATTTATGCTACCGTATCTATGATACCGAACTGAAATATGTATCAAAACGTCACGCGAGCTGCACAACCTTGCAACCAGTTGGGCGTAATAGATAGCAATAGATAACTATCACGGAAGCGTAGAATCTACTGTACACCAGAGGACACAGCTTGCTGATTAAAGGCCATGACACAAAGCTGGTCAAAAGAACGAGATTCTTCAGCTAATCATCCAAATGTCATAGTGAGCACTCTTAGACAAAGCTTCGGGTACACCCAAGGAGGTTCTAATAGAAAGAAGCGCACGCTCTCTATTTATCCTACGGGAGCGTTGTGACTAAACTTTCCCCTAAACTGGCTGAGTGGCTTATCCAATCGGAGAGCGGCCTTGCCTCACGCTGCCTATATAGGAAGGAGTCTTGAGCTCAAATTTATATAGCCATTAACCATCGACGAAATTCCGAGCGGATGGAAGTATGTAAAGGAAACTTGTATCCTGTATACCATCTGATAATGAAAGTAACAGGGTGAGCACTGGGATATAAATCTTCAGACACGATTGTCTTNATAGCCATTAACCATCGACGAAATTCCGAGCGGATGGAAGTATGTAAAGGAAACTTGTATCCTGTATACCATCTGATAATGAAAGTAACAGGGTGAGCACTGGGATATAAATCTTCAGACACGATTGTCTTCGCAACAATATTGAAGAACTGCCTCTCTGTATCTTCCTTAATTATATGTGCTGACCACTGCCATTTCAGCCACTTCAGCCACTTTAAGGACTACAAACGCCAGCTTCAATCACGTGACAAAGCCATGTGTTTACTCGCCCAGAGTGCTTGAGCTTGCTCTTCCCATTAGAAGCTCCTTCGGTACGCCTAACAAGGCATTAAAATATTAGCCGTCAAGTTGAGTTTGCTCAGCAAGTGCTGTCAGTCCTACGCATTCGGACGCGGAGATGAGGACACTCGTTCTTTAGACTAGCGTGTGTCGTGGCCTTAGAAACCGCTTAGGAGTATTTGTTATATGTACAAAAACTTTCAATTACAGAAAGCAGGTTTTGATACAGTAAGTACCAAATGTGAAACGTGCATCTCTGTATGGAAGTTTGACATGTATTTTATGATATATAGACGAGTATATGTACTTACGCTTTATATTCGTAAATGATTAGATGTCGAATCCATCAGCTCGGACTCGGTCTTCCACCATATGCTTTTTCTGCCTCGTTTTGTCATCACATGACATGTCACGGATAACACCAATTTTTTATAGACCTTATCATGAAATAGTTACCAAAAGAAGGGGAATTTCCCAGTGGCTCAGAGCCCATACAGAGCTATATGCGCCAAGCTATACCACACTAGCTAACACGGCCAAGTTTCGAAGATGAGACTGGACAAGTATAGCTAAACGAACCGGAAAAATTGCCAACTAAAAGCACTTGGTTTTGCTGTAGATAATTTTAAAGAATTACCAACTATGCATTTTTTCTAATGGATTTATGCTATCACCGTGATTGCACAACCATACCCAAGTAGCTCCATAAAACTGCGGTTGTGTTGCCCGAGACTAAAAAACGAGTTGTGTTATCAATAAATGAGAACGTCGTTGATGGAAATTAACTGAAATTTCCAGGCGCAAATAAACCTGCTGTTCCGGAATAGCTTGCTATATCCGCCTGGTTACATCAACGCTTACCGTTCGGGAAGACAATCATAAAATGACGTAACAAGCGCGTAGCATTGTAAAACTCGCGATTAAAAGTAATATTTCGCGAAATTTAATCGCGGACGAAAGCGGAAATAAATAAAACGCTTACGTGGTATTGAGATTGAACAGTGCTGGCATACTTGACTGACACACGTCCCGAATTCACGTCATAAACGTACGGCATACATGAAACGTCTCCAACGTGCTGTAGAACTTATAACGAGAAACATCGCACATGCGTATCGTATACCGTATTATAACAATGTAGATGGGTGAGGGTCCGTACGTGCAGACCGCTATGGACGTGTGGCAGCAGTAGGGTGTCTCATAAAAGCTTGGTGTGAAAGTCTGCCTCGCGTGAGGCATTGGTGAAATTTTGCAGTTCGATATTTGTCAACTTTATTGGTGAAGTTATGCCTGCTTTGTGTCGATCGTGCCCAAGTGGTAGGAAGTGCGTTGTGTGCGCGGCTGAGCTACCTGGAGCCTCGTTGAAATGCGGTGACTGTGGGGAATTCTTCCACCTGGCTTGCTCTAGTTTGCCGGCGCACCAGTTAGTCCGTCTAGAGCTGACGCGAGCTTCTTATATGTGTGAGGGCCGCATCATCCAGGAGAGTGGAGACAAGTACCGGGACAGTCTAGAAATGGTTCGTTCTGAGTTGGAGTACGGTAAAGAAAACCCGGAGACACGGGTTCCAGGGGCGGCTGCAGATGGTCATTCGCCGTCTGCTCCACCGCTTTCTGGGACAACCGCTACTTCTCTACTGTCTCAGCTGCGACGCGCCTCAGACGTCGGAGGCTGAGATGGTTGTTGGGGACTCGCCCAAGCAGGACGTACCTCCGGTCCACACAAGTGTACGTAGACTTTACCTGGAGAAGAGGTGCAAGCACGGAAGGAGGGGAGGCGGATGTAAGTATGAGCATCCGAAGATGTGTTTCAAATTCCAGAAATTTGGTAATGTAGTCGGAAAGGGATGCAGGAAGGGAAAAATGCGTAAATTTTATCATCCTGCCATTTGTAAAGCTGTTCTGCGGAATCCCGACTGTTCACAAATCAAATGCAACCTCTTTCACCCTAGCGGTCTTGTAAGAAAAAACTGTGAGAAAGGAAAGATGTTGCTGAGACAGATGATCAGCCCCCAGTACGAGAGGCACGAACCACAAAGGCTGAGCTGTCTAACGCAGGAGCGCTCAAGGGGCCAGAGCATGTCGAACCTGCCCCAGTGAAGGGCCCGAGGAGGGAGACGCTCCATACCAAGGAAAAGAAAAGTCCTCATGAGGAAGAGAACTCGCCTTCCTAAAAGACTGGCCAGTGCAACCAGCCCCTCAATTCGACGTAAAATGCAAGACAAGGCGGAGAATATTGAAAAACAGTTAGTCTCGTCGCACGAGAACAAGGCGAAAGCGGAGGAAGGCCGAGCTTTGCTCGGACCCCTCCGCAAGAACGGGGAAGTGTTCAGTGATGCGGAAGCAATGTGTGGCATTTTAAAGGATCATTACGAATCCCTATTTAGCTGCCCAAAATATACCGACAACGAGGACACCGGTGAGTAGGCTATCGCTGCACGAATGGAAAACGTGCAATTTACAGAAACCGACCTCGAGAAGCAAGTTTTTAAGGTTTCACCGTCTGCTGCTCGGGGATCTGACGACATCCCTGCTGCATTGATGCAGAAGTGCAAGGCAGAATTGAGGAGGTCTCTGTATTTGCTCTGAAGGAAGTCTCTAGATACGGGAGAAATACCAGCTAAACTGAAAAGATTATTAATTGTCCCCATATTTAAGGGGGCGGAAAGACACTTGCAAACAACTACAGTCCTGTGACTTTGACGTCCCACATTATCAAGATCTTTGAGAAACTGGTTGCGGAGCACCTTGTGAAGTATTTGGAGGAAACTGGGCTGCTCAATCCGCGTCAGCATGGCTTTCGGACCGGAAGGTCATGCCTGTCTCAGTTATTGGAGCCTCAGGGACTTGTTCTGGAAGCCCTTACAAACTCGCTCGCTTAGATGTGATATATTTGGACTTCGCCAAAGCGTTCGATGAGGTTGATCACGGAGTTTTGTTGAGGAAGCTAAGGACACTGCACGTTGGGGGCCCGTTGTTGGAATGGATTCGCAGTTTTCTCACTTGCAAAAGTCAGTGCGTGGTGGTGGATGGCTGGGTCTCGGAGGAGTTAAAGGTTTGTTAGAGGAGTGCCGCAGGGATCGGTACTGGGACCCTTACTGTTCCTTATTCACGTCACGGACATGGATGCGGGAGTCACTTCGGCGCAAGTCCCATTCTTCGCGGATGACACCCGATTACTTCTGGGCGTTGCCGGGATCCAACACTGTAGGGAGCCCCAGAGGGACTAGAGTGAGATTTATGGACGGGCCACTAATAATAATATGGAGTTTAATGAGGCTGAGTTTGAGCTGCTCCACGGTACTCATCCAGAACCGCAGTTCCGCTACAACACAGCAAACCAACTAGCAATTGAGCGTAAAAGTGCCGTCAAGGACCTGGGAGTCATAATTGAAGACGGCGGCACTTTTTGAGATCAAATTGACGCAATTGAGCGTAGATGCAGACAGCAGATGGGGTGGATATGGAGGACATTCGAAACACGTGACGCCATGCGATATACGCCATGCCGATATTGACCCTATATAAAGCACTTATCCTCTCACTCGCGGAATACTGCTGTCAGCTGTGGAATCCGAGGGCGCTTGGTGATGCCAGGAAACTCGAAGGAATCCAGCGAACATTTACGGCGAGGATCTCTGGTATGCAGCAGCTTAAATAATGGGAAAGATTGGCATCCCTCTCCCTGTGCTCTCTTCAGCGCCGTAAAGAAAGATGAATAATACTGTATACTTGGAAAATGATAATGGGCATTGTACCTAATTTCGCAGACAGTCACCTACAAATCAGTACAAAGCAGCACATTTGGGTTGGTACTCTCGGCGTAATACCAACTTATAGCAACAGAGCGCCAGCCGGAATTCGAGCTCTGTGTGATCGCTCTTTCTCTGTAATGGGGCCTATGCTGTTAAATTGCCTCACTATACAATTCAGAGAATTCCGTGGATCACTGCCAGCATTCAAGAATAGACTGGATGTGTTTTTACACGGAGTCTGGGACGAGCCCCCGCTACCGCACTACCCCCTGGCCGAGGAAGGCAACAGCCTCCTGGATCAGCTGGCATATCGGAGGGCGCAGGCGGTCATGCAGGGCTGCGGTAAGGCGAAGAATGGGCAGCGCACCAGCGTGACCCGGCCGGGACGTACATCCCAAACATCATCCAGGAAATCAAGCTCCAGTATTGAGAGATACAAGTTGTTTGTACGCACATCACGCTTTAAATGCTGACTCAAAAATTTCCCTACAGTAAGCTACAGCATAAGAGATACAACTCGAACGTACGTCATTCTCATATAATGATTTCGAGTGAAAACCTTCCTCATACTAAGCTACAGTATAAAGAGATAAAAATTGTACGCACATCGACAGACGCGCAACTACAATACGACAGTTTTGACAGAAAGCTACAATTACAAGGGATGCATCAATGCACAGATTACTGAAATTGTAAACAACAACACAGATCACCCATCCGCAACCTAATAGATTTCGACAGTAATACTTGAATTATTTAACAGCTCACTACATGTTCGAATCAAGAGACACACTTGAAGGTGAGCGCCGACTGGCTATAAGATCGTACTTACTTAGCTAGAGTCCAATTGTTCCTCTAGGAGGGTGGAGCAATGGAATGTTTGAGTTACGAAATAAGCAAGTAGGAAGCCGCGTTGGTAGGGGGGGGGGAGCGGGGAAACGGCTATACAAGTACAAGAGTACAAGCGTATTGGGCGTACGAGGAATGGGATTGCGCAAAAGTACCAGTACATTTTATATTCTTGCATTTTTCGGTTCGAACAACAATTTATTCGAGTAACAAATTAATCGAGCAACATCACCACCTAAAGAGAAATACATCATGTACGACCATATTCCCCTCCAGCAGCGAAAGTTCCCATTATTAAATTCCTGAATTAACGCAACCATCACAGCAAAAAACACAACACGCATTCCGAAATCTAATAATTAATTTAAGCCTCGTCGACCACTGCAAATGCCGTTTCACAGAGGAAAATTAAGGGTTCTGTCGTAAACCAACAGAAACGTAGAACCGATACACGAAGCTGATCCTGCACTGGATCAGCACGCAAGGGAACAATAATTCGATAAAGATATAAAGAAGTGCAAGAATAGAAAAAAGTTGCGGAAAGAATACGAGAATGGAAGGAAGGACAATAGACACGAAGGAAAGATATGTCCCTATCCAAGGCCTAAATAAGACCAAGAGAACCTCTGGGGTCCCCTGGGGTTGCAGCTCCCCATAACATAGGTTGGGCGACTGACATTCAAGCATGCGGTAGCGAAGCGGAAAATAACAATGTATGGAAGACGTGGCAAGCGAAACTCCCGAGTTATCTGACAGTCGTTCAAGGTCCCTATGCTGCCTGTCGTACACAACACACACGTACAGAATGCCACCAGCACCACATTCTATCCTTTGTTATTTGGTATATCGTCGACACCGTTGCCCCGCGTCCTTCACCGGTATATTTATGTTGATTTTATTACAAGCAGAATTGCAAACATCACTATTACTACTTAAAGAGACGGTTAGACGAGAGACCACACCAGGTTTGCTGTACCATTTCACTCACTTAACAACCCTCTCTACCGCCCGCCTTTAGCAAGAACATCAGAATCTAAAACGTAGCTGAATATTTAATTGTTTTCGAACTAACGGATGAAAAAATAAGCGATGCTTTCTTTTAGACCTTTCGCTATGAAAACTGTGATGCGTAATTTTTTTACATCTATTCAGTGGTATATGTGTGTTAACAGTATATTCTAACAAGATCATAGTTCCAGGTGTGAATTTCAAACTGGTTTACTTTTTAATAGATATATTTTACATAGGCATAAATATACACCGTGTATTTACAGATGCTCCCGAAAAATACTTTTGATTGGTGTCTTAACTCACCCATGTCCTAACTCTACAAACTTAAACTGGCAGCAGACTTTTTTTTTGGGGGGAGGGGGGGAGGGGATGCTGCCATATTTTTCAAAAAAGTACTAGAACAGTGAGCTGCATTACAAACCAGAGCTTCAAATACTTATACTTGGCATGCCTAGAATCACCGCCAGAAGAATCAAAAAGTACATGTACAATAAGTAGAGCGGCAGATAATATTTTGACGAGCATATGAAAAGCAGAAGTGGCCTTGAGTGGCACATGCATCCACTCGAGATTTTACTGCGGCTCTCCGGTCTTTATTTACACGAGGGCCGGGGTCGCCGATTAGCTGGAAGGGCTACCTTCGGATGAGAAGGCCTAGCTGGCGTTTATCAGCAGTTGGATAAAACATAATTCACCAATTAAATGCACGAAGGCCACTTGAAAATTCTATAAAATATTACAATAGTAATAGTAAGGAAGTTTAAGCCTCCGTTGCCGAGCAGAACGATATCACAGAGGAAAGAGCAAGGGACATATAACATGTCGATAGAAACGGGGAATCCATGCACGAAGGTGTTCTCACACAAGATCAATGTGCATGGGAACAGCATAAAATATTATAAAACGACGAGGCAGTTACTATATTTATACACGCGTTACCCCTGCATTATTTCGTAGGGTCAAACTAACGCTGCTGGCAACAACGAATTCGTTCCTATCCCAATGCTGTGCACATAACAAGACACCCGTTGGTGGTGGTCATTTAAAATGGGATTTGGTTACCGCAATAATCAGCTTAACATTTTCGGTAGAATTTCCTCACGGGTACCGTTGGATGGTATGCCATACAAACGGGGGTAGTTCGTTATCTATGTGCCCATTTCTATTTTACTGTCTGCCGAAGGTGTAGTATCGTTTATTAAAGATTTCATTTTCATGTTGTCTGCCCACGACTTAATATAGTTTGTTTATAAATTATTATTTCACTTCAGTATTTGTCTAAGATTTACTACAGTTTATTAAAGATCCAGTCTGAATAATGTATGCCCACGATTTACTATAGTTTGTAAAATATTTACATTTTAATATTGTTTGTCTGCGACGATTTACTGGCGTCTGCAAATGAGTGCATTCTAATGTTGTCTACCTACGTTTTAATATGGTTTGCTAGGACTTCATTTTAATGTTATTTGTCAGCCATTTATTATCGCTTATTAAAGAAGCCATTTTAATGTTACCTGCCAACGATTTACGATCGAATTGTTTAATTATTCTACTTTATTATTTGTCCACGATTTACGATCACTTCGTAAAGATTCCATTTGAAAATATGGTCTCCCACTAAGACAACACTTTAATATTATTTGTCCACGATTTACTATTGTTCGATAAAGGTTCCATTTTAATATCATTTGCCCACGATTTTCTATCGTTCACTATAGAAACCATTTTAAAGGGGCCTACTCAAGACTTAGTTGTCATTTGTTAAAGATAAGGATTGCATTTTAATAGCGTGTGACCACTGTATTCAAGCGTTTGTTAAACAGGGAAACTAATATACAAAGACAGGCATTTCTTCGAGCATCTCATGCATGAGTTACTTGTGTGCAGCATCGTGGCGGCAGTATGCAAGAGGTACTTAAAGTATCCTCGCGTAACTACGTACATATGTTCGCTTAGTTTGGCACTTTGCAAACTATAGTACATCTTTAACGTGTTAACGGACAGTTACGAGAAAACCTAATTTTGCCTGGCCGAGGGGTTAATTTATTGCCAAAAATGTCTAATTATCTAAAATTCATTTTTGAACTCGTTTAGGTGATGTCTTTTTTTCTAATTAGAGCACTATATATAGTTAGTTATTTGGGTTTTATTAAACGTCTCTACCCAAAGCTGTAGAGCAATCCAATGCCCTTAAGGAACAAAATGGGAGATCGACATAAGTCGACGCAAGCCGTTACCAGGTTAAACTGTGATCATTTTCACCTAGATTGATATGTGACAAAAAAGAAAAAAGAATTGTGGTTTTGTCCTACAAGACAAACGCACGTGGATATAACAGCACTATGTATCAACATAAACATCCTCTTGAAATAAGGCATAATATCCTACCTGCATGGTGAAACATAGAAGTTATAGGTACACGGAATCCGAAAATTTTTTTCCAGCTTGATACGCAGCACTCAGAAAAAAAGAAAGATTTCGTTCGAACCTCTAAACTATGCAAATGCAATAACTGGCTCTACTACAGTAGTTTCAGAATTCAATAGTTATACGGTATAACGTCTGGCATGGCCGGTGGTAAAGATTTCAAAGCCGTAGACGGAACAAAATTAAACCATTATCCAGCAGGGTGCCCTATTAAAACAGCCATTAATGACAAATACTATGCTCAGCGTATCAGTAGACCGAGTTTATTTCTTTTACTCCAGACCTTGTCGCATTAGCATATAAATTACTTACTGGTACCCCAGCAGAAGGATGAAATCGATTGGCGAACACTTACTGAAACAGACTTAATTTGTTTCACAGTACAGCACACTATCTCCATATCTAAAGAAAATTACCTCAAGTTGTTTTTCCAGGAATGCGCCTCTTCGGTTACACGATATTTTTCATTCCTAAACAAACCGGAAACAACTGACAGTACTGGGTGTAACATATGTTCATTAACAAACCCAACTTAACTGTCATCATGCAGGGCTTGCTAAATGCTATCCATTAGCTTCAGCAAAATTAGTATAACCGTCTACTTTTATGAATATTTTTCTATTACAGATACAACATAGTAATCAAATTTGATAATTATTTTTCGTAAACAACCCCAAAAGAACAGTCAGTTTGGCGAATATTTTCATTTACAAACCCAGTATATTGGTGTGCGTAATTACCCAATGACATTTTTTGAAGCACTGTAATATAACCGCTATATTGGGGTGAGCTCATCGTTTTATATTACTAAACTCAGCTTCAATAAAACTTACGATTGATCGAAAGTTAATAATAAACATAACGCTTTTCTAAGTATCATCAATAATATTACTATTAGTTTAACCACTGCATTTAATTTTAAATATCAGGCCAAGCGTATAGTCAACACTGCTATATACATATATAGCAGTTACCTGTGCTATGATATACGTATAAGAAAATATCTGAAATCACCAGTTTTCATTCCATGTATATATATTTTGCAATTAGGCGTGTAAAAACGGTTGTGAATAAAATATTTATAATAAACTATGACCAATACACATAAAAACGAACTTATTTACCCTTTCTGAAAAAATCGGAAGAAAGCGAAAAGACGCAGCCAGTAAAGCGAAAGCTAGGTACCATAATTACCTCCGCCAAGGAGGTTAAGTTTTTGCAAGAGTTTGTCTGTCCGTCCGTTAGTCTATGTATTTGTTTTCTATCACAGAGATAAGTCAAAATGTTATGGATGTATTTTCAAGAAATTTATAAGGAATGTTAGGAAGAACAGATGATTAACTTTTGGTGAGGATCCGGTCAACCATTTGTTTGTCTCCATTTTCTTGGTAACAACTCTCAGAGCAATGAACGGATTTACATAAAATTTGCAGGAACTGTTAGGAATGGAATACCAAAAGCAGTTAACCAAATTTTTGTCCTTTTTTGTGATTTTTGTCTGTCATTTAGATCTGTTCCTGTTTACTGTTTGAGTCTAATAAGCCAAACAACTATGAACGAATCTTCATAAAATTCGCGGGAATTGTTAGTAATGCTAAAAGACACAACCAAATTTTGGCAAAGTCCGGTTTTGGTAAAGACGAGTCTTCTCAAATTCACTGCTGTCATTATTGACAGAGAGCGCTCTCTAGTTCATCATATTGCACACAGTTGCATGTTATGTACTTCTTGGGAGTTATTTAAAACATATTAATTGTATCACTTTACTTACGAGGAGAGAACTAGGCAATTCTCGGAACACGCGAGTGCCCGCGCTGTCAAAAATGACAGCGAAGAATTTGTGATAGCCCTTCCTCATTGATTATACTTTCGTCACTAATATGCTTCTAAAGAATACGCTATAACAGCCAACTTAAATTGTAAAAGTAGATGAGCGTCTGTTGTTTCAATGCATCTGAGAAGTACATGCACTCTTTCCTTCCCGTATATGACATGTTAAAAAAAATTATGCTAGCAAGTAGTGAGGCATCATTGAAATTATTTGAATTCCCCGCTGTGTATCATATATACCTGGGGATGGAATGATATGACTTCAACAGATTGAAATTTTTGCGCACAAGCGAAAAATGCTTCGTATGACCGGAAGAAAGGAAGCTGAAAAAATAATTCCGCGTCTATACATCCGTGAAATATCGCCTCGCCTCCGCTTCGTTGATCATCTACTCAACTTATACTGTACGTCGTGAATTGAAAACAAGTACTGTAGCTTCAATGTATGGGAAAAGTAATAAAAATCAGACTTCATAGCAGCACTGACAGAAGCTGTGAATATTTTAATTGTTTGGACTTCAACGTTGCCCTCAGAAGTGCATTCATTTATATGAATAAAATTCCCACTTTGATCGTTTTTTGCGACCTGGTCATATTTTTGGTTCTCGATCACCATCAAAACGCATCACAATTACAAAATCTGTAACTTGGCCAATTTTTCGCTTTTAGCTCTTTTGTTAAGAATATGACATGAATTAGTTATAGTTATATTTCAGTTTTACCACCGTAGCCGTAACTCAGGCGATTCAACAGTGAATTTCATTTTTATTATTACTTCATCAATAGAAATATTTTATCTCGGCATTCTTGCCGGAAGAACTTAATTTGGCTCAGTGCGCTACTACTGGCGGGAAAGAGGCGCAAAGAATAGTAAAAGACACTCGAGTGGACGGCTCCTTTTGCGACCTTCCATAGGAGAGTAGAGGTGTCCCGCGAACTAGTTCGGCTATCTCGATCGACGGCCGACCCCACGGAACAGAAAAAGAAAAGTAGAGAACCTACCTAATTTTACAAAAGTAACCTCGTCAGCAGGAAGTGCGGCAAGCTGCAACATCTCCTGCGGAAAAGACACTCGGCACCCTTGGGTGCGTGATGCCCAAATATACTTTGGCAGGGATAGGGTCCGCCAGAATATACCCCTGAGGGCCAGAATATACCCCCCAAGATGCAAATACGGTACATAAATATATCAACACACGACGGTATATTGTTCTGATCACGTTGGTGAAGTTTCTTAAACCAGTTGGCACCATCGAATGTAAACAAGAGCCGGTTGGGTATCTTCTCACCTGTTGAAATACATAGCACAGTTCAACACCATAGCTAAACGTTCATCTATTAATGAAGAACTCAGAAAATAAGTTGTGTACCTGAAAGCTGAAGCAATATCGATGCAGCATTGTTTGCGTTCCCTCACTTTACCGAGTGGCCGAAAGACACTTCCATTGGAATAGCACGATAACCGTAACCATGCATAGTCACTTGCATGGTAAAGGCATAATCATGGTAGGCTTCGTAAACTCCATCAACGCGATGATCGACTTCTAATAAAATCAACTTTAAAGAATCAGTTCGTCATAAATACATGAATTTCACATCATTCAGAGAATTTATTCATCTAGGTTTCTCGAAAGCTATTGCCCGATATTGGAGGATATAGGGCTTATTGTAAGGAATGCGGTCGTTAAACCACTGATTCGTATGAAAAAGTAGAAAGCCCGACTCGGCTTCGCAAGTAAACATGTTATTTTGCATGACAATGATTGGTCAAGTGTCATCTCCAGTGATGACAGCAAGTTAAATCACAGCAACACAAATGTAAATAATACGTTGGAAGATTTAAGGGGACGAGAAACTGATCCTAAATACGTTATAAAATTAATTCGGAGGAGGATCTCTTATGGTGTGGCAATTTTTTTTTGCACTACGATTTTGAACCACTAATAGAATTACAGTAAATACAATACAATGGCAAATCTGCATATAATATTGAACTATGCCATAGTGCAGTATTTGGTCACAGATAGAATCGAAATACAAGTCCTTGACCGCCTCATGGAATGGACCATGGAGATGAGCTTTATAGCTAGTCGACAAAAGTTCAGTAATGCACATTACATCGAAGAACCGCTCTGCCGATTGGTTAAGAACGGAAAAGATTTAGCAGCTGTCGCCTAACGTGACTTAGGAATAGTTATCACAAGCAAACTACAACACAGTCAGCAAGTAGATGAGAGTGACAAAATAGCAAGCAGAGACAGGGATTTAAGAATTCTGGGCACAATTCGAACGACATAATCACTCCTCGGTGCAAAGCACGAGTGCACCCGCATCTAGAGTTTGCTATTCAACTTTGGTCGCCACATCAGTGCAACGATATGAAGATGAAACGGAAAGAATCAAACGCAAAGCAACCCGTCATCTTTCTCAAGCCAAGATGACTCAAGGGACAACTGATAGAAACACTGAAGTACATCCTTGAACGGCTTCAAAGACCTGCCTTCAACGTGACTTTTTGGCAGACAGGTCGATGATTGCCTGTGAAACAACGGTCAAAACCCAAACTTAAAGACCGAAGAACTATACCTACTGAGCCAGCAGTTTATCCCAGACTTCATAGTAAGCATTTAGACTGGGCTTCTCCACGAAGTTGTCGGTACAGAAGTAGTCAATGCGCTCCAAAGCCGTCTTGATAAGCTCTGGGAGCAGTAGCAACCCCCTCCTCCCTCCCCCCCCCCCCCCCCCCCCCCCCC
>LQNS02277097.1:36793830-36806487 GCA_001587735.2 Parhyale hawaiensis | reverse complement strand
CTCCTTCCTACCTCTCTATGGGACAGCCCTTTATCTGTGACTGACTTCTTGTGTTCCCTACCTTCCTTCTCATACCTTCCGCCACACGCCCGACCTCCTCCGGAGCCGCCCCCTACGTAACTACAACAACAACAAGGAATGCGTGCCTGAGGAGCTGGAACATTATTAGAGAATGTAAAAAAAACTATATCTTTAAATGTTTTGTGTTTGTCGAAGTCACTTGGCAGCTACAGCTGCCAAGTGACAGCTACAGCAGCTACGCAATTGAGCGTAGATGCCGACAGCAGATGGGGTGTATATGGAAGACATTCTGAACATGTGACGCCATGCCAATGTCGACCCTATATAAGGCACTTATCCTCCTACTCGCTGAATACTCCTGTCAGCTGTGGAACCCGAAAGCGCTTGGTGATATCAGGAAACTCGAAGGAATCCAGCGAACATTTACGGCGAGGATCTCAGGTATGCAGCAGCTTAACTATTGGAAGAGATTGGCATCCCTCTCCTTGTACTCTCTTCATTGTCGTAGAGAGATATATAATAATGTACACGTGGAAAATAATAATGGGCATTGTAGCTAATTCCGCAGACCGTCACCAACAAATCAGTACAAAGCAGCACATTCGGCTGTGTGCTTTCTGCGTAATACCAAATTATAGCAACAGAGCTCCAGCCGGAATCCGAGCAATGTGTGATCGCTCTTTCTCTGTAATCGGGCCTAAGCTGTTCAGTTGCCTCCCGATTCAACTCGGGGAATTCCGTGGATCACTGCCAGCATTCAAGAAAAGACTGGATGTGTTTTTGGGCCGAGTCTGGGACGAGCCCCCGCTACCGCACTACCCCCTGGCCGAGGAAGGCAACAGTCTTCTGGATCAGCTGGCATATCGGAGGGCGCAGGCGGTCTAGCAGAGCTGCGGTGAGGCGAAGAATGGACGGCGCACCAGCGTGACCCGGGACGTGCATCCCAAACATCATCCAGGAAATAGCAAACTACAGTATTGAGAGATACAAGCTGTACGCACATCACGCTCTAAATTTATGAAGTAATAATGCTGACTGAAAAATTTCCCTACAGTAAGCTCCAGCATAAGAGATACAAGTTCTCAAATAATAATTTAGAGTGAACCTTTCCTCACACTCAGCTACAGTATAAAGAGATACAAGTTGTATGCACATCACGCAACTGCAATTTATCATAGAACATTTGGGACCGATAATTTTCGTAACAATTAAAAAGCTCCACTTTTAAGAAACAGTACTGGTACGCACATCACGCATATACGAACAATTAATCATACGACAATTTTGATAGAAAGCTACAACTACAAGTGATGCATCACTACACAGATTGCTGAACTTGTAAACAACAACACATCACACATCCGCAACCCAATAGATTTCGACAGTAAAACTTGAATTGTTAACAGCTCAGTACCACTACATGTTCGAATCAAGAGACACACTTGAAGGCGAGCGCCGACTGGCTGTAAGATCGTACTTAGCTCGAGTTCAATTGTTCCTCTAGGAGGGTGGAGCAATAAAATGTTTGAGTTACGAAATAAGCAAGTAGGAAGCCGTGTTGGTAGGGGGGGGGCGGGAAAACGCCCCTACAAGTACAAGAGTATTGGGCGTACGAGGAATGGGATTGCGCAAAAGTACGAGTACATTTTACATTCTTTCATTTTTCGCTTCGAATAACAATTTATCAGAGTAACAATTTAATCGAGCAACATCACCACCTAATGAGAAATACATCATGTACGACCATATTCCCCTCCAGCAGTAAAAGTTCCCATTATTAAATTCCTGAATTAACGCAAAAATCACAGCAAATAACACAACACGCATTCCGAAATTTAATAATTAGTTTAAGCTTCCTCGACCACTGCAAATGCCGTTTCACAGAGGAAAATTAAGGGTCCTGTAGTAAACCAAGAGAAACGCAGAACCGATACACGAAGCCGATCCCACACGGGATGAAGGCGCAAGGGAACAGTAACTCGACGAAGAAGTACAAGAATAGAAAAAAGTAACGCTAGGAATACGAGAATAGAAGGAAGGACAGTAGACACGAAGGAAAGATAAGTCGCTATCCAAGGCCTACATAAGACCAAGAGAACCTCTAGGGTCTCGTGGCGTTACAACTCCCCATAAAATGGGTTGGGCGACCGACATCCAAGCACGCATGCGGTAGCGAAGCGGAAAATAACAATGTATGGAAGACGTGGCAAGCGAAACTCCCGAGTTATCTGACAGTCGTTCAAGGTCCCTATGCTGCCTGTCGTACACAACACACACGTACCGAATGCCACCAGCACCACATTCTATCCTTTGTTATTTGGTATTAGCAGCTGTGGCAACGGGGCGCAGGAAGTGGCCATATAAATACAACTAAAATAATGTTCGTCTTAACGTTTGTAGTGATAATGAACTTAAAGAGACGGTTAGACGAGAGACCACACCAGGTTTGCTGTGCCATTTCACTACTTAATAACCCTCTCTACCGCCCGCCGTTTGCAAGAACATCAAAATCTAAAACGTAGCTGAATATTTAATTGTTTTCGGAACTAACGGATTAAAAAATAAGCGATGCTTTCTTTTAGACCTTTCGCTACGAAAACTGTGATATACCGTACATACGCATGCCTATTTTTTTTACATCTATTCAGTGGTATCGTTTGTTAAAGATTTCATTTTCATGTTGTCTGAATACGATTTACTATCGTTTGTAAAAATTTACATTTTAACATTGTTTGTCTGCGACGATTTACTGGCGTCTGTAAATGAGTACATTTTAATATTGTCTACCTACGATTTAATATGGTTTGCTAGGACTACACTTTAATGTTATTTGTCAGCCATTTATTATCGCTTATTAAAAAAGCCATTTTTTTGTTACCTTCCAACGATTTAAGATCGTTGTTAAATGATTCTACCTTATTATTTGTCCACGATTTACGAACACTTCGTAAAGATTCCATTTGAAAATATGGTCTCCAACTAGCTACTATGTTTTTCAGACTACACTTTAATATTATTTCTCCACGATTTACTATTGTTCGCTAAAGGTTCCATTTTAATATCATTTGCCCACGCTTTTCAATCGTTCACTCCAGAAACCATTTTAATGTGGCCTACTCACGACTTAGTTGTCATTTGTTACAGATAAGGATTGAATTTAAATAGCGTGTGACCACAGTATTCAAGCGTTTGTTGAACAGGAAAACTAATATGCAAAGACAGGCATTTCATCAAGCATCTCATGAGTTACGTGTGTGCAGCATCGTGGCGGCAGCATGCAAGAGGTACCAAAAGTATCCCCGCGTAACTACATATGTATGTCCGCTTAGTTTGACACTTTGCAAACTACATTGCATCTTTAACGTGTTTACGGGCAATTATAAGAAAACCTAGTTTTGCCTGGCCGATGGGTTTATTGCCAAAAATCTCTAGTTATCTAAAATTTATTTTTGAATTCCTTTAGGTGATGTCTTTTTTTTTTAGTTAGAGCACCAGTTAGTTAATTGGGGTTTATTAAGCGTCTCTACCCAAAGCTGTAGTGTAATCCAATGCCCTTAATAAGGAACAAAACGGGAGCTCGACTTAAGTCGACGCAAGTCGTTGACAGGTTAAACTGTGATCACTTTAACCTAGATTCATATGTGGCAAAAAAGAACAAGAATTGTGGTTTTGTCCTACAAGACAAACGCACGTGAATACAACAGCACTTTGTATCAACATAAACATCCTCTAGAAATAAGGAATAATATCCTACCTGTATGGTGAAACATAGAATGTATACACGGAACCCGAAAAAAATTTCCAGTTTGATACGCAACACTCAAAAAAAAAAAAAAAAAAAAAACAGAAATGATTGCGTTCGAACCTCTAAACTATGCAAATGCAAAAACTGGCTTCACTACAGTAGTTTCAGAATTCAATAGTCATACGGTATATATAGAGTCTGGCATGGTGGTAAGGATTTCAAAGCCGTAGACGGAACAAAATTAAACCATTATCCAGCAGGGTGCCCTATTAAAACAGCCATTAATGACAAATACTATGCTCAGCATATCAGTAGACCGAGTTTATTTCTTTTACTCCAGACCTTGTCGCATTAGCATATAAATTACTAACTGTTTTCCCAGCAGTAGAATGAAATCGATGCACAGATTGGCGAACACTTACTGAAACAGATTTAATTTGTTTCGCAGTACAGTACACTATCTCCATATCTAAAGGAAATTACTTCAAGTTCTTTTTCCAGGAATGCGCCTCTTACACGATATTTTTCATTACTAAAAAAACCGGAAACAACTGACAGTACAGTTTGTAACATATGTTCATTAACAAACCCAAATTATCTGTCGTTAGGGCTTGCTAAATGTTATCTATTAGCTTCAGCAAAATCAGCATAACCGTCGACTTTTCTGAATATTTTTCTATAGCAAATACAACATTACGATCAAATTTGATAATTATTTTACGATATCAACCCCAAAAGAACAATCAGTTTGGCGAATATTTTCATCGACAAACCCAGTATATTGGTGTGCGTAAATAGCCCAATGACATTCTTTGAAGCACCGTTATATAACCGCTATATTGGGAAGAGCTTAACGTTTTATATTACTAAACTAAGCTTCAATATAACTTACGATTGACCGAAAGTTAATAATGTATTACATAAAACTAACGCTTTTCTATGTATTTTCATTAATATTATTATTAGTTTAACCACTGTATTTAATTTTATATATCAGGCCAAGCGTATAGTCAACACTGCTATATATATAGCAGTTACCTGTGCTATGATATACGTATAAGAAATTAATATCTGAAATCACCAGTTTTCATTCCATGTATATATATTTTGCAATTAGGCGTGTAAAAACGGTTGTGAATAAAATATTTATAATAAACTATCACCAGTACACATAAGCGTGAACTAATTTACCCTTTCTTGGGAATGGGCCTTTTGGTTCGTCTACTGCCGCCTATCTAAAAAAAAATCGGAAGAAAGCGAAAGGAAGCAGCCAGTAAAGCGAAAGCTAGGTACCATAATAATCTCCGCAAAGGGGGTTAAGTTTTTGCAGGAGTTTGTCTCTCCGTCCGTTCGTTCGTTGGACTATGTATTTGTTTTTCTATCACCATGATAAGTCAAAATGTTATGGTGGTATTTTCAAGAAATTTACAAGGAATTTTAGGAAGAACAGATGATTAACTTTTGATAAGGATCCGATCAACTATTTGTTTGTCTCCATTTTCTTGGTAACAACTCTCAGAGTTATGAACGGATTTTCATGAAATTTGCAGGAACTGTTAGGAATAGAAAACGAAAAGCAGTTGACCAAATTTTGTCATTTTTGTCTGTCATTTAGATCTGTTTCTGTTTATTGTTCGCGAGTCTAATAACCCAAACAACTATGAACGATTCTTCATAAAATTCGCGGGAATTGTTAGTAATGCTACAAGACACAAACGACCAAATTTTGGAAAAGTCCGGTTCGTCCGTTTGTACATTTGGCTACCTGTTTTCCTGTCAGAACGTAGCTCAAAAAGTTACAGACAGATCTTCAGGGAAATTACATAATCTCAAGAAAAACAAATGACCAATTTCTTGTACTGATGAAAACGAAATTCTGGATTCAGGACGAACTTGAGTCTTTCGCTAACATAGCCTGGGGTGGCGGAGGAAATCGCTTTCAAGAGTGCTACTCTAGTTCTTCTTGTGAACAGCCTGTCCGTTCGTATATGGTCAGTACGGCCCGCAAGTTCCGCATGTTGATGCCATGCTTTGTGTCCTTTACAGTAGCTTAACTTATAGATATTTTTTACATTTTACGCATGTCTCTTTTTATTTTTCGAATTTACTGAAACTATGCGCAGCGAAGGGCTAAGTTTACTGTACAGCGGCCGGGACAACGGTGAAGCACAACGTGTAAATAAGATACGTGCACAAGCCAAGGGCGTGCGTTGCCGTCTGCTCCGCCAAACACTGTACGATTAATGCCCTAAGTTAACAGTACGACATTTGAATACGTCTTTATTGACATACCACCAAAGTCACTTCTTCTCTAAAAACAACGTTACTGTGGCTCTGGATATGAAAACCCATTACAGTGGCTACTGTAAGCCAAAAACCCAATACAGTGGCTACTGATAGCTATGGAAACCCGTTACAGTTGTTCTTAAGACGCGAAAACTAATTGCAGGGCGTTGGAAGCTGAAACCCAGTTACAGCGACCATACACTGAACAAACTAGAATTCGTCTGAACACGAAAAGCCCGCTTTATGAGACATGCACCATCGCCCGAACAAACAAATTCTGAAAAAGATACACACGCTGTTCAAAACGGAGTAACGTTGCTGCTTACTCGACGGCGAGTTAAATAACAATAAATCGTTATGGCTCCAGTAACTCGATTAGGTAATCAAGTCGTGGAAAAGACTATGTAACGGAAATAATTCCTTTTCATTTTTAATGCAACAATAGCATTGACTTTGAGTAGGAAAATTCGACTAATATATCATAAAGTATCTGTGATACCGAGCTGACATTTACACGAGTGATGCTTCATGTGAAGCTGATGCGTGTCACTGAATATAAGAAATAGTTGCAATTCTCAGCAGGAGTGGGCAGTAGTGGTGTAGGAAAATTAGTAACCAAAGTGATAAACATGGAAGTATCATCACATTATCTTTGCCGTCATTTTTGACGGCCGGGTATTCCAGTGAACAAATAGAGCAAGTAAATCAACAACAGAGAAATATATATTGGCATCAAAACTAAGAATGACCGTCGAATGTTTGTATATGTATGTACTAGCGGGACCCGTGGAAATTCCACGGTCGGTTGGTTAATGTCCTCACTTTTTATAATGAAACAATCTAACCTTACGCTATTATAACTCACTTTAGTTCACCTAATGCAGCTACTCAACCTAACCTACCTATAAATAGCACCTGTTCCTAAATCCTAACGAACTGCCTCAAACCTCAAGTGCGAGAGTCGAAACATGGCAACATTGCTCCCTATTCTTTCCCTTGTGTTGCTGTATGCAGCTTTGACATATCTAGTATTATATTCAATAACTGCTTAAACTCCGAGCCGCGGCAGCTATTCCACTACAGCCAGGGCTTCGTGCTCACCTTAGACTCTGTCTCTGAATTACTTCTGAGTTTCAATTCACAACTGTACGTATGTTTTGCAATCGATGAGTCCTAACAGATTCAACCGTTATCATGCGCACAGAAACAACTGTTCCCCCAAACGTGAAGCGCTCCCGTGGTCCCGTGGTCACGCAAAACCTATGCGTCATTGCAACTCTAAAAACTAACTCAAAAGTCGGAGGTACATATTCCCTAAGCTTGGCCATTGCTACTTGTTATAACGTACAAACTGCCAGAAACGACTCATACCTTAGATATTCTTTTTAGTGGCATAGCAATGTCCAATCAGATACAGATTTGCGTGGCAATGCAACTCTTACGTAGATGTGCGCGTGACCTAAGTCACCTTGTACATGCACAACATATCTAGGCACGATATTACTGGTGGATTTCGCAGATATCTTACCAGCAAAATTTTCGCCCCTGTATATCATGATAGAGATATAAAGACAGCATAAGCAAATATAACAATCTCGCCTATAAGAGGTACTTTTCTCATTGCTTCTCTTCTATATTACACGCCTTCGCTATCCTTTGTTTCTCATCGTCTGAAGATAACATTATTTAGACTTTCGTATTTTTAACGTTTCCATATTTCATCGGTGTATTTGATGATTTCAGTTCTATACTGTGTGACCCGTGGCTGCTTTATATTTGATGTGTGATAGCCAGCCAACATAATACAATAATCAGCGCATTAATAAGAAAAAAATTAATTCATGTCGCTAATACTACTTTTTCTGTTAGTTTACGTCATTTCTCTAAGTATCGCACTTGTAATTGAATAAAGCAGTTGAGAACAGCTTTGTTTGAACCGTATTATGGATACGATCGGATTTTCCCATATTTGGATCGTTATGCAACCCCAGTAACGTGAATATTACACTAAATGAAATTTGATATCATGGTAGGTATGATACGTGCGAAATGAACTTTATGTCTTCGCTTCGAAACTGACTGATATTTTTTCAAGTGCGAGCTGAAACAAAACAGCTGTGGTTGAACTTCCTAGAGCGAAAATCAGAGCTTCTTACAAGTTGAATTTTCTCCTATCATTTATTGAAGAGCGTAACACACGAAGGAACAACGCTATTAATATTATAGATAGGTTTCGTGTCACGCTCTTGACGAAACAGATAGGCAAAAATTAGTTCTGGCCTTCCTGGTTTCATCAGTGTATTCAGCTTCTTGAAGTCTGCGGTCGTCCTGCCAAGCTTCATAGAAAACTGATAAGTAAAAAACATTCCAGGTTGCAAATGATGGCACTCGGTCTTTCTTTGACAACGTTGACGTCCATTCGATGTAGATACATACAGCTTCTCTAAACAATCTCTTCCATCGTGATGTGCACTCTCTTCTGAGGTTTCCTTCATCCAAAATTGAGCTGATACTCTTATTTTGTTATTCTGATAACTAACTGGACCCGTGAAACTTTCACGGCTTTGCAAGGCCTTTCAGACAGACACGTGAAATGTTCATATTTTAGTATGGTAACACCACACTTATTCTTCAACACTGGGACTCGATGTGTGATATATTAAGTTCATCCTCTTGGTTGATAATAATATCCATAATTCCCTGCAGTGGAGTAGCCAGGGGAGGATCGTGGGTAACACACTCCCTCCCTAAAAAGTAACACGCACCCTTCACTGGAAATGAGGCCCTAGAAAAAATGTACTGCTTATGGCCTAGCTTTTGTGTCTCGGACCGACATAGCGGTTTACTATAGAGCCGTAGAGGCGGCTCTCTTCGTTCCGTTCATTGTTGTAAAATGTTTTACCGGCCAAGAGTTCTTCTGCCGTCAGTTCGGCCGCGTTCATTTTCTCAAGTATTATATAACTGCCCTTCCGGGTTAAGTCTTCACAGGCAGACACTGCCTATAAAACAGGGCCTAAAATTGTAATTAGCATCATTTTCCGACGAACACTTCGAAGCGTCGCCTGGCCCTAAGACCCGATGTAAGTTATACCTTCGTAGGTGTATATATATATAGCATTGAGATATTTTCTGCGTTCTTTCATATATCGTAATTCTAAAAACAAGCTCAACGTTAAACTTAGCAGGAAGCTTCTACGCTCTTGCTATGCTGAATGTTTCAGGCACCATCACGTTCGTCCATGTTTGAGTCAGCATCGTGTTCGTCTATGTTGAATGTTTTAGTATCATGTTCGTGATAGCGTAATAAACAGAACGTCCATTTTTCTGCTTCTCACAAAGCAAGCATACTGTTGCATCAAGATTAATGTTAAACTGCAAACGCCCTGCCTCCTAAAAAGTGATCCATTCTGAAATTGTTTTTATTCACTACTGTTTGTACCTAGTGTCTGCAGCGACGTATGCAGCGATATTCGCTGAACATATGTTAATAGTAGTAGTAGTAGTAGTAGTACTAGTAGTAGTAGTGACGGATCTCTAAGAACACACAGGAACTGTTAGGAATGTTGAACGGCACAAATGACCAGCTTTCAGCCATAATAAGATACACGTTCTGGTTTCAGTAGTAACTTGACTTTTTTCATTACCGTTGCATTGCTTGGCGGAGGTGTGCTATCTCAGATTGCTTTTCTAGTTGTTAGTAGTAGTAGTAGTAGTAGTAGTATAAGAAAGTTTAAGCCTTCCTAAGTAAGTACTAAGCCCTTCTACGAGAGAAAAGGAAGGGTCATATAGTATGTCGATAGACACGTGGAACCCATGCAAGAAAGATGTTCTTGCAGAGGATCAACAGGCATGAGAACAGTATGTCGGGAAAGAAGAGGAAGACCAAGTGGCAGTAATACCAGAAAGAGTACGAAATTGGAATGAAGTAAAGTGGGCACGAAAGACAAACGTCCCGAAGACCTAGCTAATGGCCAAGGTAACCTACAGGGTCCCCTCGGGGGCGCTGCTCCCCATAACATAGGATGGGCAATCCTAAACTAACCTATAACCCTATGGCCCATCCTGTGCCCCCGAGAGGACATGTGGTAATATCGAACTCGCATTTATCTGAGGCATGCGTGCTGCGCATGATCTACGCACGCGGCATTTGGTCAGTCATGCTCTGTGCTTTCTGTAACTGGAAGCTCCAGCGCTCATATCGTGGATTACTTCGCAATTACATGCGTAAGTAATGTCTAAACAAAAATCAGATATTCGCACCATGCTGCAGTGTTCGCTTTCTTTTTATTACCATATCGGAGTTTCACTACTCTACACACAGAGAAATGGTTGTTTGCCATTAGGCAAAATTAGTTAACTGTAAACTACCATATCGTTTGAATTTGCGTCAATACACATTGTCGTTTGTGATGAAAAACAGATGAACAAGTGCGTTGTGATGAACAACAGTGTCCTTTACGATTAATTATTATTGCTTTGTAGCAAAAATATTACTTCGTTAGTGATAAGGAACCAGGTTTTTTTTTATCGTGAAGAACATACTTTTTTGCGAGTAACTTCTGTTACGATTCGTATTGCATATATCATACCATAGACCGGCCAGCTTTTATGAACGTACTTGATCATTATTTCAAAGTGAGTATTAAGCCACAATAATGCTTGTAACATAATATGGTTTCTATGAAATTCAGCGTAGCTATTAACAGAACCATACTCGTAATGCTGTTTCATCGCATACTGTATTGCACGGCACTCTATAATTCCGGTATCAACGTGCCCCTTTCTAACAAAAGGTATTTTTTAATTGAGAAACCAATTCCATGTACGTGCATTTATTGTATTGCTGTCATTCATTTGCTGTTGTTGCCATTAGTGAGAACTACGATGCGTTTTCTTTAGTTCCTCTATAACTGGCAACGCATGCCGCGACATCAGCTACTTGCTATAAAAAATTAGAACTAAGCACTCCCTATGAACTAATCAAGCAGTTTTCACAGTTCACTGTTCGAAACACTGGACATCTGTGAGAACAATTCATACCTTGTATAATGATTGGTTTTTCATTTCAATAGATGATGGAGTGGTAGGAAAATCAATTATTGAATTCGAACCCACGCGCTTATATAGCCGCAGCAATTGTTTCCACTAACAATCAATATAAAACAGAACACGAACTGGTTGCAAGCAGTACTTAAATATATACTAATATTTTTCCAATATTGTTTAGAATATTATATTGATAGCGCCATCACGTGCACAGCGTAGTCTATCCACCTACCTTCAATACATAGCTACAGCCCCATTTATTAGTATCAAAAACATAGTACAACAACGTACCGAACGAGCTAAACACAATAAACATGTACGGTTTTATCGATAGCAGCGCAACTGTGGATCATTGTCAGAAATTAGAGACTTGCTATTGAGTAGAAATAGGATCTAAACGTCAGTATAAAGATGGTCTTGATAGAGTTGCCACAGCTGAGGGCTGCACGTACGGTGCGGTTTGTCTGGCAACAGGGAAGAATCGTTATGGGGAACGTATTAATTGACTAAGTGATAAGAACACAATTATCATAAATATCGTAACGTCAATAGCAAGTGTGCGGCTACCTAGTAATTCCGTGGGGCGTACGTGCTTTGATTTGAAGGAAAAAAGGAACTTGGCGTATCTATGCCAGGCAATTACGCTGCCTGTCTGCAGTAGCGTACGAACGTGAATGCGTTAATTAAACAGATTCAGGTGTGGTCCCTGTGTGGACGGCTGCTAGACAAATGTCAAAATGGTACTGAATCAACGATGGTAGTTGAAATGCGGCCTCGTTATACGTGTTTTCAATAGACGTTCGTGCGTTTTCAATAGACGGAATGAAATTGTACGCCAACTAACTTAGCGAGGGTAGTAACAGTGCGGGCACTCATGTTGAAGATCCGTTGTGGCAAGACATCCGCAAAATGGTTTCAAATCGAATAGAGAAGAGTACCAGTGGACCTACCGAGTTACGGAGGGTTGCTGCTTAGAGAAATTGCTAAAACGGGTTATAATCGCAGTCCCATTTTGGTCGGTGATTACAAACATTGCTAAAACGGCACTGACTCAGTGAATGGAGTATAATCGCAGTCCCATAATTACAGACGGTGTTTAGAATCATTACTAAAAATGCCTAACATGATACTGAAACAGTAAACTGAGTACAATTGTAGTCCTATTAATTATGGTTCGTTATTAGAGACGTCGATAAAATGACTAATAGCACGAACGAAGTATAAAAGCAGTCAACCAAACCCACTGTCAACCACATCGGAGCACAGGCATCAACCATCGAAGAGCGTACCACAAGTATATAATGCATGGACTCAGAAAAGCGAGGTCAGCGGCAACAACGCAACAGAGGTGGCATTCATATAAGGCGTATGCAACGTGCTACATGCGGACCCAGAAAAGCGAGCCCTGACACTTGGCAAAGGTGCGGACAACATGCAACTAATGGACCCAGAGAACCGATATCCAAGGCAACAACGCAACACGGTTGGCACTCATCTAAGGTGCGGACAACATGCAACTAATGGACCCAGAGAACCGATATCCAAGGCAACAACGCAAC
>LQNS02277097.1:36743689-36763275 GCA_001587735.2 Parhyale hawaiensis | reverse complement strand
TAACACCCTATAAAGGTAGAGGTATGGTCAACTTTGACTGCACACTCCACCGGAAAATCCAGTTGCACTGGTTCGTGCGGCAGGCATAGACCAACAGGCCCCAGAGGAGCAAGTGCAGCCACAGCCGATGGATTGTCGCTAAGAACCATTAAGGAAGGTCCAATGACCAGCTACTCCCTGCCCCAGGGTAAGCAGGGAGCAGAAGACAAGTGATATTTTTTTCCGAGTCATACAAACACAAAGCTCCAGAAATGCATCAAATATACAACAGTAATAGAAATAATGAGAGTGACTTGTAGTAAAGATGAGATAAAAATAGAGATACTATAGAGCACTAGACAAACGAAGTTGTGTATACAAAGTGTTTATTTTCTTCGAACCGTAAAAACACAAATATGCAAGTAAAATATAGAAATGTACATTTTTCTAACAGAATACAAAAATGGAAATGCAGCATTGTAAGACAGACATAAAAATAATGGAATGTGATCGACAAAATTCAATATAGCTAACTACCAACTGCAATTTTTTCTGAACCATGAGAGCACAATGCCGAAACCTCCACAACAGTACTAGTAGGGTAACCGTATTCCTATCCAATCCAGTTGGCAGTAAATAACGATATTTAACTGCCAATCAAGACTAATAAATATAGAGATATCAGCCACATAAAAATATGTACAGTATCTGTATAAAATTGTTTTAACGAACCATAAAACACAAAAAGGGAAAACTCAGCAGTATTAACCGTAGCTACTAACAGCCCGCGCTGCCATTGACTGTATAGAGGAAATAATTATACCGACGAAACACCCGTTTCCTCTCCACTACTTTGTGGTTTGTTCCTCAGGAAAAGCTTTTCATTTTCCTTCGTTGGTTTAATATATTGTTCAATTATGAGGAGCTCACGTAGTGATGCTACCACGTAGTGATACTTCAGATGCTTTCAAAGCTTAGATTGAAAAAAAAATGAATTAAAACTTAGCAAAGTAAAGCTCGCCTTGCCGTTCAATAGATTAAATTTCCCATATCTGATGATTAGACCGGAACGGAAGGACCAACCAAGCCAACTTAACAAGCAACCAACCAACCAACAGACTGTGTAGTATTATTATGAAGTGGGATTTCTTATCAAATAGTTTTGGCCAAATGGTGATACACTGACTAGGTGCCACAGTCATGAATGATACAGACAGACAAACAGGTCAAATGAAAACATATCAACTGGGGTTTTTAATCAGTTACTGCTTACAGCAATGAAGCCTGTTAACAGCCATACATATATAAATTGAGAGCACTGAATTTTCCTTTATCGAACCATAAAAACACACCACTAAAAATACGCAGAATAATAAGTTCTTGTTTTCACATATTTTACACCCAAATGTAAACAAAAAAGTTGATTTTTCTTTTATCGAACACAGTTTTTTTTTGTCAAACCATTAATACCTAATGCTACAAAATATTTTTCTTTTATCGAACCATAAAAACACAGTTTTCTTTTGTCGAACCATTAAAACATAATGCTACAAAATACACAGCAAAATTAATTCTGCTTCTTATCGAATATTTGACACGAAAAGCTAATTATTTCTCACTTTCGACGAGCTGTAAGCGGCTCCAAACAAATTTATTGCCAGTCAAATTTTAAGCGACTACAGTCCATCTCAATCCAATGCAACATAGGAAAGGCGTTATTTATGCAAACAATGGAAGAAAACAAAAACTCTTCTGTGAATAGAAATTGCTCAAAAAGGAACAACTTTGACACTTGCGCCATACATTCTGCATTCTGATCGAGTATAAAACAAATTCATTACTAAACTTGTTAGGGATATGGGCGCGGCAGAATCACTATCATGGACGAGAGGCAGGCGCAATACGTTACTGACACTTTCATTTGACATTAGACCAACAAATTGAGTCAAATGTATACAAAGAAAAATAAACATGGCATACGAAAGGCAACTGCAACACCACAACAGGAACAAGCGTGTGGAATGAGCTCAATTGCACATGAATTACAGAGCGGCAAACAGAAGGAAAATAAATAGAAAAACACTTGCGAACTTACAAATGTTGGTGGGTGGGGTCAACGCGCTATAGAAACAAGGAGAAAATCGCAACGCTATTGCAACTTAAACCATATTTAGCGTTTAATAAGCAGCCTTAAAAACTTCTATTCGGAATCTTTCACATTAACCCTTTGTCGCTGGCACTAAAAAATTACGTTCGTATGAAAAGCAATATTTAAAATGCTCTACACGTACGAGGAACGGCGAGCGGCGATATAGAGGGTTAACATGATCTTAATTATCAACATTTTCATAATCATAAATCATAATGACTGGTGCTATTATTGCTATTATTAGTATCATAGGCTCTTGAATCAAACCTCCCTTCCAAAGCTGAGAGCAACAGTGAGACGCACGGGTAGTATGTGAAGCAAAACGACAAACTCGAGCACAAGAACAACAGATTGACAAAATAGATGAAGAATTAAATAAAAGAGATTAATAAAAGCAGAAACTAGAGCACTATGAGACCGCATACCTCTGCCAAGCAAGGCAAAGCTAACGAAAAATCGAAACTGGTTCTGAAACCGTGAATTTTTTTCTATCAACACCAAAATCTAATCATTTGTGCTTTTCAACAGTACACACAGAGACCGTTGTGGTTGCAGTAAACAAAATTTAGTTGAGTTAACTAAGTTATTGGCTTGGCTATGAGATAATTAAATGTTTAGTTAATATTACCAATTTATTTAGTTGAATATTTTGGTTATATTACCAAATTATATGGTAAAATTAACTAAAAAAGTTTGATACTTTTCTGGATTTGGGTATTTTTACCCATTAGAGAAGAGCAGTTCGTAACTAATATAAGGTCATTATTACCAAAACATTGAAGTAATGTTAAAGATATAATAATTGCTTCATTAACTAAACTTTTTCATCAATTTCTCAATAATAACTAAAATATTTGGTTATTCTAAACAAAATACGTAAACTAAAATAAATAGTTATTATCACCTCACCGGTTTCTGTGTGTAGTAACAGCTTCAGTAATTTTCTCGATGATCCGTTCATGACTTTTGGGTTAAGCTGCTAACAAATATTTTGACAAACATTAGCTAAACACACAAACAGACCAACCAATCATCGCCAAAATTTAATTATTTATGTCTTTTACATTACGAACAACTCCTCTAGATAAATTTCATAAAGTTAAATTTATAACTTTTCGAGTTATCTTGCTAACAAGCATGAAATTAAACACGGCCACAAACAAACGAACGAACAAACTGATCATCACAAAACTTGGTCGTATACTTTTCGTGATATATTAAACAACTCATGTGAATTTCATAAAAATTCGTCCATAAACAACAAATGAATGAACAGATCCTCACCAAAAATTAATCATCTCTTCCTCTTAACATACTTAACAATCCCTGTAAATTTTGTTAAAATCCGTCCATAACTTTCTGAATTATCTTTGTGAGAGAGAGACAAACAAAACTCGACGAAAACATAACCACCTTGGCGGAGGTAATAAGAAACAGGAGTCCTATCCGAGCCGGTAGTACTCGGCGTGCCAGGAGTCGAATTCAGAAATTAGTAGGACCCAAAAGTCGGACTCCGTGTATCCGACTCCGAAATCCCGGGAAGAACTACAGAAATAAATTAAGTGGGCACGAAAGGAAACACGTCGACCTACGCCTTACCCAAGGCTATGCATTGTAATGAATGGAGCCCCGTGGCCTGATAGAATTCTTGGCCGCTACAAAAACTAACACCGTCAAACAGCGCCTAGAGAGCCAGACGCCGAGAGCTCTTTAGGTGAGCAACCGCTAACATTGTCTGTATATGATTGGATGGTAGACCATAGGCGGACCAACAGGCCCATTCCCATAGAGCATCCGGGACTAACGCTCCGGCCTTTTATGAGCTGGCGCAATTAATGCACTCTATGACTAGAAAAATATAGGTACTTGTAGCAATTACATTCTTTATCACGTTTACAATGGCAGTTTCTGTGGAGTGGAACACGTATACGAAATTGCTCCAGAGAGTATCCTTTCATTTTATGTATAGAGTGCACAATTATTAGTACTTAAAAAATGAAATTTGTTGATGAAATAAACAAAAGCATAAGTAACAATTCTTCTCGTCCGAGCCGGCAGGACAACAACAAAGAGTAAATAGCAGCATTAACAGCCACAATAAAAACGAAATGTTTGAGACTAAATCGATGTTACAGCAAATATACGCAACCGTTAACACTGGAGAGATACTCCATTCCATGTTTACACAGGTGTGAAGCAATACGAGCTACACGTCACAAACAAATAGTGTTAATATAATGCAGCAAAGTAAATTAGCCATGAACTCAATTTTTCCAACACTTAACGCTGAACGAACTCTCCGTATTCATTGAAAATAAAGTGTGTTTCGATACCATTAATGTTACTTCATTTTAGTTGCGCCCTACTCTAGTCGTATTTTGTCTCTTGATTGTTTTTAATTCAATGAACATCTGTCATAAAATAATTCGCCTTTCTTATGGAAATAGCACTACTTGAAATGTTGTACAAAAAAAAAAAAAACACGACATGAGACAAGAAGGTTAAATTTCGAAGTTAAGTCGGTAAGTTGGACATAAATTCCTCAAAAATTTGATTTTTGCATTTTGTAGTCATAGATGATTAGGGCAGGTAATCGTGTCCGACACCTATGCTTGCTTCAGTTACATTATTATACGCTTCAACTGTGTACGTTGCACACAAATCCCGTAATTCCCTATAGAGCTGGAGGTCCTTAAATTTGGATGGTTAGCGCCTCCACGGCGAACTTATTCACTAGACTGTAGGTTATGTTATATGTAATATAAAAACAGCGTGCATTCACTTGGTGAAGATCGGCTTGATTAAATATATCTATCAATAAAATATGCAGCTATCTAGGCCAATATATATAGGTTTACAATAGCACAAAGTACCTATATCGGGAGTACCAAGTTTATTTTATTTTTTCTTTTGAGATAGCCGACCTCCTCATGCAGCGGGTCAAATAGATATATTAGCAACGTTCTAGCAGCAAAAGTATACTTCAAGAACAATATATAATTTTAAAACTAGAATGCACCGTGGCGTAAGACCATCACAGGCGGTAAAGAGGGGAGTTACACATTCAACGCCGTCATTTTTCATGGCCAGCTAACTTTAGATTTCTGCAATTTTTCACATTTGAGTCAACCCACCTGATTGCCTGAAAAAGATTGTGATGATGGGGCTCGACTCCTTCTGCCTCTTTTTGGGTGGTCAAACAAAAAGACAGACATAGGTACAACCGAACCGTAAACGAATAGTTTCACCACTTCGCTTTGCTCGCGGTGGTGACCAGCACCCACGCTACACAGAAGGAAACACAGCATATTCTAGAATAGGGCAAAGCTGTTCAGTGTCAGTGACACAGTTACACCCCGATTCAGCTATCTGTAACATTTTCAGACGTTGGGGGAAGCACGTAATCTTATGTCAACACTTTGCAGCATCTTCTACTGTATTCCTTGATGTATTGCATTCTTACAAATCAGATCCACTGCATCTCCAGCTAGAACGCAAAGAAGACAACGGATCTCTATTGCACAGCGCCCACTGTAACGTCATCGGTTGGAAAAAGAAACGCAAAAGAAGAACAGCTTCTCTGCAGACGCAGGCCCCAACATGAGCAGGTGTTGAAGAGGGTAGTAAACATGCAATGGAGCATGTTCTTCGTGACGTTAATGTGCAATAACTGCTCTATTAAAGTGAAGTTGAATAAAAAAATATGATAATTATCTAGGAGAGTAACCCCAGCTGCAGAAAGTAATAAGAGGCAAAATACAATTGTGGTACGTCTGGCCCAGGGTTCGTAATACTTTTGTGGTACGGACGGGAAAATGTTGAAAAACCTGGAGACTTATCCTTCCCAATAAGAATTTACCTTCTAAACAGAATGTTTCTCCGAGCACAGCGTTTCAAAGAGAATCTGTTTTGTTTTCTTTGCCTAAAGAAAAAAAAATTGGTTAAACTAACTCTAGCCTAATGCAGATCAGCCAAGTATAAGCACAAAAAGATCTGTCACAGTAAGTTTATATTTTTATAAAAGGTGAATCTAATCAGACTCCGTTTTAGATACTCGTCTTTACACGTAAATAATAGCTTATCATTAAAGAGATACCTCTGTGTGTAGAATGACGGCAGTTTCCGCTAGCAGACGTAGGTACAACAGAACAAAAATGCGATGAAGAAAATGCAAATGTTCGCAGAAGTAACGAAACCAGAAAATTGAATGCACATCTCAATTACGTCGTGAGTTTTCAAATCCAAGCCATGAAAACGCCTGAAATCTCCTTTAGCATTCTTATAGATACTTAACGTTTATTCTACGTCAAAACTTAACTTTCTCTGAGTTCATGATGCACAATTACAGTATATGACCAACAGAGGATCGTGCGCGATATTCTTCACAGAACAGTACAACTATGAAGAGGAGTGAAGAATCGAAAGGTTTCGTCACAGTAACCTTCTTTCTCCAGCTGTATTGCTTCCTCACGTATACAGCTTGTCGAATGAGCGAAATACATTCGATGAATTAACGTGATATTGCGCGGTGAATTGACATGCAGATGCAGTTTTGAGTGATGCTTGACATGGCCGCTTACAAGGAATTATTTTGCAACCTGTAAAAGAAGCGGAATGAGGGACACGGCTGTTCAGAGGACTGAAAATGAAAGTGCTCACCTATTTTGGTAGCTGGTAACAGTTATATTGCATCCCTCATAACAAAACTGGTAACGAAAACAGTCAATGGAGAAATATCGCAAATTCTCGCGTGGTCAGTGATGATGCAGGGGACATTGGTCTATGAAACTATCAGGCGGAACACTTCATCCTAGTATTAGCTATCCATCCGACACCACATGAGATATGATTCTGTACATCAAACTATATAAGCCAATTTACACAGTCTAACAGGTCCAACTCTACTCAGGACATGTCCAATTTTACAGTTTATTTTGTTTTATTCTTCAAGAAGCAAATGATGTTTCGGTTTCTTATGGGCGCGGCATCGCGTACTAACAGATCCTCAATATACCCGGCGATGGACTTCAAAAAGTTAATTGTTCATGCGTTGCCAATTTACCCCGCGAAATGACCGGTCAACTCTATCACCCTAATAAGATTTTTCGCTGCTCCGAAAGATGTTTTAAACCAGATTCCCACGTACGATTTTCCTCAGCGCTATCAACGCAGAGAGAACTCAACTGATTCGATTCCGTTGAAGCGGGCTCGGCTTCAGCTTGCACACAAAATGTCACAAGCAAACAGTTCCAAAAATACCGTATTTGAAACTTTAGCGCACTGCTTAAACCATAGTAAGGGACAAAGGTATAAAGTTTCGATTCTCGTCCCTAATACTGAGCGAGGTCGAATTCGCAACGACAATATATTTAAGGATCTTTAGCACGATGCTCAAACACTTCAAATTATAGTTATGGCCACAACAAATAATCATGGATTTCATGAAGCACTGATGAAAGACAGTACTATATCAAAAGGTATATAAGATGAAATATAGCTTATCACTAGAATTAGAGTAAGAAACAAAAACAGGACCATATTATTGTTATAAAGTAATGAGAAGAACTGAGTAGACTATACTGATAGCACCGAAGAAAATCGTGCGTGGATAACAGATTTCATAGTTTCAAGTTCTGGGCCGGCCGAGATTTACGTTAGGGTCAAACATGCTATTCCTTCCGAAAATTAATGTTTATACTTTAGCGAAAATTCAGAGGCATTAACCCGATGTCTACGATAGTACAGAGTAAGTAGTATCAGAAACTATCGGATAAATGACTTAAAATTTCTGAATTGTAGGGTATAACATGGGGCTCACAAAAGAACAGCCCTCCCACATGAGGAGAACAAAGGCAAAATGTATGCATGCCTGTCACAAGATGCACGTGATATATAGCACATTTTCATGAAAATTAACAGTATCACTTCTTGCATAAGTACCACAGCTTTCGTTGTCAAGGTGTTAAATGAATGCAACACTGTCTATTATAATGTTAAAACCTTCGCTATTGACAGGGTGCTTTACTGCATAATATTACAATATTTGTTGCCTAATATTATCAGTTTGCTATATGAGTGACGAGGTGGACACAATTAAGTGGCTCAGTAACAGGAGCTAAAAAAGCCGGGGTTTGCGGCTTCGAATTTTTTTCTTTACGGTTGCGACTTGGCCGAAGCGCCCACCTTTGTTTGGTATCTCAAGTTGCTAGCAACAATTTCTTTCGTTTTATGAGTGAAATTTTGAAAGCATTTTCAGTAACTCGTCAAAACATTTTGCCGGTGTTCGCTTACTTTTACAGCCAATCTATAAGTAGCGTTTTATATGAGCGTTTTAAAGTAAACTCCAGAAAGAGTACGTTTCCATCGCGATAAATTCAAAATATACCACTAAAATCGTTACATTCAATGTACGGAAACACTCCTCGATATATAAAATAAGCAACTGTAGAGGCTGGTCTTATCACAGAAGCAGTTCACAGCGCTATTAATGCATTGTTTATTACCGAATACTTCTCAGTTTTCTACAGCGTGCGTAACGGCTGAATTTATTCCAGCCTCATTAGAAATGTACAAGGGAATTTAGTTACGCTAATATTATCAAAACTCCAGTTATAATCTACATCATTAGCTGTGTAGAGCATCGCATAGACTGCAGCTGCTCATGCTGTTTGGTAGGACTGTAAGCCTGAGATCGTGACGTCCTGCAGGATCTACAATGCAATTTCCTATTTCTTTATTTATTGCCTATAAATGATGTACGTCTAGTGCGCCGTAGATACGTCAATGGGCCTCAACACCTGCTTATGCTAAAACCGCCATAGCGGCTTACTGAAATGTATATTTGCGTATGTTAATGATTGCATGGAACATTTCAAGACTTTGAGGAAGCGGAAGTCTGTTATTGCAAAGAAGACAACGGCTGTAATAAAACTCATTTTAAGTTCGAGAATTCGATCCGTTTACAAATCATTGTTACGGAAGTTTCCGATACTGCAAAATTGTTTTCCAACTAAACACTGACGAAAATAGGTACAGTAACCCGTCTACAGATGAAAGAGAAAGTCCTACATCAATTAATATAATCTCACACTAAAAAATTCCTTGCGGTACTAGTATATACGACAACCGAAACTAGAGGATGTATAAATATTGACTGACAACATGACAACATTAATAATTCAAACATGAATTTGAAATTACTCTTACTATAGTCATGATCTCGTTAGTAACTTTAGGGTTTGTAATACTACGAGGTGGTTATTGAAAGTTGAAACTGTGATGCACCTACTAATGACAATGTTACTCTCGCGATATAATTACTGAGAGAAAGTTGTCTTAGTTGTCGTATCTATCCGGAAGATACAAATGTAATCTCTAAGATCTATTTCTCTGGCTAATTCGAGAGCTTATAGCTTCGTACTCCTGATGTTGGTGAGAAAATAAAAATCAGATTGAAATGGAATGTTGACGCATACATAAAGAAATGAAGAATGTGATCGCCAGACGAGCGCTAATACTGACTTCTGAAGAAAAACTGGCGAACTATTATGCAGCTTACAAGAAAACAAAGTAACAGGCCACATATAAAGTAAAAACACGGACAAGTGATCACAAAATATAGTTACTATATAAAGATAGAAAGAAAAACGATTACGCAAGTATAAAATTGATGCAAAAGGTGTAGGCGAACACAAGCTATAATGCCATAAAAAATGAGCAGACAGCACGCTCAGCACAGTAGCACGTGCATTTACACAGCAGACATGGATAGACGTTAAAAAAAATAATTACCGCGTACACAAAAACAACAACAGGAAAAGATGCAGCAACAGCAAGACAAAAGTGAGTACAGAGATACACATTTCGATATATATACAACTATAAGAGGAAAGAAAACAAAAACCATGCATCTATACCTACTGCCAAAAACCAATGTAAAAACAATTTGTAAACATACGTATCAAGATGAAAATTTTTTATTGCTAATAAATTAACATAAAGTACAGAGTACGATGTCGAAAGTGACATAAATATAGCGAACAGCAAAGTGTGGCAGTGATACTTTCCTGTTTGAAAACCCATAAAATTCTATGCAGAATACTCCCTCAATAATTACAAAGACTCGGGAAAACTGCATTAAACTCGGCCTGTAACGCTAAACACAATATAATACGGCTATTAAATCCCATGCAGGAGACGTACGTCGCTACCGAACTATTCTATTAAGCTACTACACTTGTGTTAATTATATACATCCTCTTATTCATATTTGGCAACAGTGGATGTGATAAACATCTGGAAATTGAAATATATATGTTGCTACTTAACTAACAGATCCTTATCGGTAACGATAGGCATTTTAAATGGTACCTATAGGAATCGGCATCGGTTAATTGCAGAAAAATTTCGATTCTGATATATTAGTCAGCAACAAAAGAATAACAGCGCGCAGCACAGTCCATATGATTGATGCACATAAACTGGAGAGCTGAATACAGTATATATAATTGAGTAATGCAAACAAAACCGTCGGGCTGGGAAGACAGACACAAACTGGAGAGCTGAATACAGTATATATATAATTGGGTAATGCAAACAAAACCGTCGGGTTGGGAAGACCGAAAACGTCAGCCTGCTAAATAGAATCGCAAATAACTCATCTAGAAAAGTTGTCCGCTTAATGGATAAAAAAAATGTGGTTGAGCACAATATAAGAACTGTTTTTTACGATGCCCATATTCAAGTGTGCTTAAATTAGTGGTTTACATCAGGGTTGGTTCATTTACAAAACTGAGAGGATGAGTTAATGTGTTTCTATTTAGGAATCGATATGACTGTTACGACAGTGTTACGACTATTGTTTATGTTTAATAAAAACCTATAACCCACTGAATTCTGCGTTATTTCAACATGAGAGATGAATTTCGAATTATATTCTGGTATGCTACCAGCTTCTGAAAATTAGAAGTAGTGGTTCAAGTTGCTATTATAGATAGCTTGTGAGCTCATGAGAAGGATGCAAGCATTTAGCTATTCCATTTTCTTCAGTTCAATACTCTCCTTTGAATTAGCTACTAGCTAGCTATTTCTATCGAGTTTACTTTGTATTTTGAAGTGTTTCTAGGTTTTTCAAAAGATTTTATATCTATTTCACTTTCTTTAGTTCATTACTCTGCTTTTAATTAGCTAGTAGCTAGCTAATTCTGAGAAGTTTCATTTGTAATTTGAAGTGTTTTAAGCTTTTCAAAAGATTTTATATTACAATAATTTTAAATCATAGCTTCTCTGCAGTTTGGATATATAAATGTAGCCATCGCAAATACAGGTATCCTACTGACTGCTATTTCTTAACCCCTCATCTTAAAATCATACTTCTACAATAGGAAGTTGGAATGAAGCGACCAAGATTGTTGATGATTAGCTAACTACATGTTTACAAAGCAGAAAACCCTTCAAATGTTGGATAAAATACCTAGAACTGGAAAAAAACTAACAAAATATAAAAAAGCAAAAGACAAAAAAAAAAAAATTCATGGCTTTTGGATTAAACTAAAAAAACATGGCTTCTGCCAACCCTGGTTTGCATTATTTAGCGAGTTCTTTGTATGTAAGTTTACTAGATTATTTACACGAGGGCGGATGAGTTGAAAAATTAGATAATGCACAGACAATATGCGATGAAAAAAGAATAACAACTGTACGACGGGAACATTCCAAAAACTACAATGTCGTACGAGAACAATAAAACATTCTAGGTGAAAAACACAATATTACAAAGGGAAACACATAAGCGAAAATACAGTGCGCTGTAGGTGAGAAATACAAAGTTGTAGCTGAAGTCCACTGTTCATGAATAATACTTGTACTTAACTAGAATAGGTACTCTGAGAGCGCATACCTACGCCAAGCAAGGCACCGGCAACGTAAAATTTAAATTGGTTTTAAGACCATGATTTTCATTGCAGCAACACCAATATCTAAGCATTGGTGCCCTCTGATAGCATTAACACTTTCTGTAATTTTCTTGGCGATCCGCTTATAACTTTTTGAGCTATGCTGCTAACAAACCTTAGGACAGATATAAGTCAAACACAAACGAACCAACCGATCTGCACCAAAAATTGATCATCTATGTCTTTTAACATATTACTAACAACTCCTGTCAATTGCGTAAAGATCCATTTAGAACTTTTGCAGTTGTTGCGCTAACCAGCACAAAATCAAACACAGCAACAAACGCACGAACGAACAAACAGATCATCAGAAAAATTTGATCATTTAGTCTTTGTAGTAGTAGTAGTTTTCACTAGCGCTTCAGTGACACACTGCCTATATCGCGCCGAACTATTCCTGTGTTTAACCACAGGCTCGTGAGCCAACTAGGGTGCGTTTTAAATTGTCAATGATTTTTGTCTCGGCTTTCTGCCGGTAGGTCTCAGATTCTAAGTGGTCAGTGTGCTACTGTCAGGAAAAAGGCGCAAGTTGAGCATCTCTATCCCCCGGGCGAGGCTGAACGAATTGGCTCAGCGACGCCGCACAGGGGAAGAAAACAAAATACAAGAATATAGAAGTCTAGCATTAATAGGTGAGCCACCTCGAGCGGCACCCCACCTACGGAAACAGAAGGGGAACTATTGAGAGCCTACCTAACGTTACAAAACTAACCTCGTTAGCAGGAACCGCGGCAAGTTGCAACATCCCTTGCGGAAAAGGCACAGGGAACCTTATGCAGGGGACACACTAGGCATTCGTACGAGCAACCAGTGATGGGCACCGTTACATGATATCGGAGGTCGTTACCGTTACTCGTTACTTCAGTAAAATTACCGGGGCGTTACCGTTACTCGTTACTGCCACAAAATTGCACGGGGCGTTACCGTTACTCGTTACTGTAACGACCGTTACTTCGTTACTCGTTACATCTGACTTTTTTGTATAACTAACCTGAACATAGTACAAAATTTGCTACTGTTGTAAACTATGTCATAGCAGGCCAACTTGAAATTTTTTTACCACAGAGTTCGTAATATCTTTATTATAATGAAAGTAGCAGTCTAGCATTTTGGTAACTGATCTCTATTTTTCTTGTAAGAGAAATATCCGTAAAAGATTTAATATCTGTTGTGTGCAGAATGAAAGATTTCCAACATACGAGAGCTACAGTATTAGCGCGTCATGGCTTATAATATATACCGGGCTTTGCAAAAGTCCTGACCTGTTTTAATAATTTGCCATCCGAAGTTTGTAAAAGCTTTGTTTATAATGAAATAAAACAAGATTTGTAATTTGTAATGCATTAGTTTATTATGATCTAAACAACATTGCTATTCAATAGGACCTCCATTGGCAGCAATGACACGCCCTAATCGTGGTCGGAAGTCCTTACACACATTACGGTCGTAGTCCTTCCTCATCTGAGCCCAAGTGCGGTTCACAGAGGCTTTCAGCCCCTCAATGTTGTTTTGACGATCTTTGCACGTTTACTCTCAATATGCGGCAACACGCTGTAGTCCAGAGGATTGAGATCGGGCGACTGTGGGGGCCAGAAGTCTTTGAGCCAGAAAGTCATGTTTTGGCTCATCCAGCTATGGATGGTTTTCGACGTGTGCGTTGGTGCACCATCTTGCTGAAACACGTAATCTCCCTAGGAAGAACTTTTGCGGACATGATATCCCTGTAGTCAGCCCCTGTCAACCTGTTGCCGCCCTTGAACTACACTGGAGGCATCTTTTCTCTATTGGAGGCCACAACGCCAAGCATCATCACAGAGGCCGGATGCTTTATTGTGAGACATAACGAACATCAGAGATGTCTTGACCAAAGCTCACAACTCGATCGTTCTGTTTGTTGAAGACAGGATCCACGGTGAAGGTCTTCTCATCTGAGAAAATGATGACTCGATTTCCATGACTTTTCAAGTCATTAGGAAGGCGGGAACATCGCTCCGGGCGCTTTTTAACCATGTCAGCAGTTAGAAGCGGTCTCTCTTGACGCTTTCAGCTCTTTCCACCTTCAATCTTTACAGCTCTTGACACGGTTGACAGAGAAATCTTCTCCTTCGCAAATTCAGTCATTTTGAGTTTCGGATCATTTTCAAATGCTCTTCGAACATTCTTTCGTTGAATAAATTGTGGTCTGTGTGAACGTGGTAGATCTTTGAGGCTTTCATTATTCTTAAGGCGGTTTTCGACCCGTTTCACCGTTGATAAACTGACATTTTGCAACCTAACAATGTCCGCCTCTGGTAACTCGCGCGAAGGAAAGCTGCTATCCTTCTCCTTTTGTTTCCATTACCAACAATTTATAAAAATGAGCACTGTTATCAGTTATTATATTATCTGAAATAGTTACCTCCACCAAGGAGGTTATGTTTTCGTCGTGTCTGTCTGTCACCAAGATAACTCAAAAAGTTATGAAGAGACTTGGACGAAATTTACAGGCACTGTTAGATATATTAGGAGGATCAGATGATTAACTTTTGGTGAAGATACGTCTATCCGTTTGTTTGTTTGTCTGTCTGTCTCATTTTTCTCAATGCCATAAATCAAAAAATTATGGATGGATTTTTATGAAATTTACATGAGTTGTTAGGTATGTAACAAAAAGCAAATGACCAAATTGTGGTAATGATCATTTTGTTCGTTCGTTTGTCACTGTTTTTAATTTTATGCTTGTTAGCACAATAACTCACCAATAATCAATGGATCTTTATGAAATTTAAAGGGATTGTTAGTAATGTTAAAAGACATAAATGATTAAATTTTGGTGCAGATCGGTTTGTTCGTTTGTATGTTTGACTCATGTTTGCCATAACGTTTGTTAGCAATATAACTCAAAAAGTTATGAACGGATCTTCGAGAAAATTGCACTAGCTGTTATTACTATCAAATGGCACAAATGATTAGATTTTGGAGTTTATACCAAGAAAAGTATGGTTCCAGAGCCAATTTGAATTGTTTGCTACCATTGCCTCGCCTGGCGGAGGTACGCGCTCTCAGGGTGCTCTCGTTTAGGAATGAGTCATTGTCAACAAATTTCATAAATCTTTGAAATGAGTTTCACATTTTGAAAGTAGGAAACAGGTTAGGACTTTTGCAAAGCCCGGTACATAGCACTATGGTCAGCACTGTTTTTTTTTTCTGGTGAAGCAGAATTCCATAGGCATAAATTAGAAAGGAAAAAGCTGCGTTGAAGCTCATTTTCATGTAACCGACGTCTATCTATAAACAGTTAACCTTTGCGTCATCAAAAATTTTATTTTGAAGAAATATTTTTGAATTAGGCGGCTGAAGTTGGCAGAAGCTGCATCCAAGACAGTGATAACACGACGTTCTCTAACTATTTTTCACACGTCGTGTATCTTTTCTTTAATGATGCTATATTACGATATTTGTGTATTTGTCTGTGAAACGACGGCAAAAGATAGCATGGACGTATCTTTCTTGTTCTTCGTAGTTATTATTCTGTCGTGCAATGTATATTGTATCAGCCTGCTTGATTTGGGTAATAATTAATGTAGCAGAAGGCGAACCCCACCAACTCTCTAGGTACTGCAAGTGAAGTCCTTCTTTCTTGGGTAGTACAGTATCACTGTAAACAGATTCACGTCTGGATGCAGTAAGTAGTACAGAAGTGGTACTAGAAACCTGGAGATAAATTGAGTACCATTTTACCCTTTTTCTACAGCATAGTTAAAAGAAAAGTTACTTAAATCAAGCAAAACGATTCTGTGAGAAATAACTATACAAAAACGTACTTGTCCTTAGATCGCAAAGTATGCGTCAAAGAAAAAATCTCTTAGTGCTATCTTCGATCTAACGCGAAACGTTCAGCTCTCACCAGCCAAGTGGAAAGTCTGACTAGAGAGAGCTTTAAAATATATTTTGTTACTTGAGAAGATACGTATTGGCCGTAGCTTACACTAATCTAGATTTTCCGCTCAAAATCCCAAGTGCACCCGATGGCAATTTGATAAAATTTCGATAAAATGTTTTCCCGGCAATATAGCGATTTCAAACAAAAAGTAAACTGTTCGTGGTGATACACCAAATGTGTTTATCAGCAAGAAATGCAATTTCTTGTGTGTATAGAGGCTAATGGTGGTAGACTGTAATAGAAATTAGGGCTCCAAAAAAGTCAGACTGGGTAAAATTCCTTCTGCACTTTACCTATTTCCACTACTCATATATATGTGCTTCTCTCCATTGGACGCACTCTTTGCGCCGCCTAGAACAGTTATTTTATTATTACCTCCGCCAAGGAGGTTACGTTTTTGTCAGGTTTGTCTCTTTGCCTGTTATTCTATTATTCTGTCTGTCACCAATTGCATACCTAGTGAATCGAGAGCATCGTTTTCATTTCCACGGTTAAACTAGATGTATAAAAATAATCCATGTTCTCGATGATATTTTACAGGTAAATTTAAGATAAGAGTGTTTTTGTATCGAAACGGTACGGCACGTAAAATATTATCTGAGACAGGGCATCTTTCATCATAGAATTTTAGTATCCTAGAAGTAAACGACGATAAGGCAGCATCACAAACTCTATGCGGCCACTTTGCACTGCCGGACTCACTAGTTTTGCAATACAATTATCAGAAGAGCTTGAGTACCATCTAGCTTAGAAAATTGTCGTTATATTCGATTGACTCTTGAAAGGAAAAATTACGAAGATAGATACATCCGACATCACTAAAAAGCAAGTTTGGTTTATATGCAATTATATGATCTTGGCATTAATTAACTGAACTATTTTCTAATGTAATACTCAGCAGTTTCTAGATTGGCATGTGCGAGCAGTTGAAGAAACAAGTAAAGAGAGCACAACCCATCTTTAAATTTAATAAAGTGACATAAAGCGCAGCTTATCTAAATATCGCTGTCATATTGTTTCGTGAACAAAACGCGTTCTTTTTATCTGTAAATCTAAAATCCTAAGAACAGTAATGACTTATCCAATACCAAACATTCAGTTGGTCCTCTTGGAGAATAATGTTTCGTTATTTTTGCCTGGAGAGAGATTTCAGCTAAATTTGCTATGGAAAATAATTCTCAGTGAGACATGTGAAACAACATTGAAGCTGTGTCAAAAAATACAGCTAACTGAGCTAGTCTTGAAATAAATGAATATCAAGAATTATGTTGCAGTCCATTGGTTGAGTAAACTAGAGCGACCTGAGAGTGCATACCTCCCCCTAAGCAAGGCAGCGTGAACGAAAAACTCAACTGAGAGTTATTAATCATCAGTAAAGTTTGATCATTTGTGTTTCATGACAGTATTAACAGATTTGGTTTTTTTTTTCTTGAAGATCCGTCTCTATATTTTTGAGTTATGTTCCGACACACGTTAGTCAGACCAGCATAGGATCAACTGATAATCACCAAAATTTTACCATTTGTTTCTTCTCATATTTGTAACAATTCCTACGAATATCGTAAAGATCAGTCCATAACTTTTAGAGTTATGCCACCACTCGAAAAAAAGGCAAGCAACAAACAAACGGTTGAACAAATCTTAGCTAAAGATCTTCTGTTCTTCCTAACTTGCGCAACAAACCCTGTAAATTTCACAAAAATCCAACTATGATTTTTGAGTTATTTTGGTGATGGACCAACAAGCAGACAAACCAGTCAGACAAGCAGACAAACTCGATAAAACATAACCTATTTGGCAGAGTAATAACTGCCATGAACTTCAACCGAAATCCTACCGTTGACAGACTGGTACCGATGACAATTTCGTGACCACTGATCATTCAGCCAGGTTAACAAATGATTACCTGAACAGAGAAGGTTATGTTTTTGTGGAGTTTGTTCTGCTGTCCGTCACCAAAGTGACTCAAAAATTTAGTAACGGATCCTTACGTAATTTACTTGGATAGTTAGGGATGGTAGGGGGAACAAATGATTAATTGATCTTTAGTGATCCGTTCTACTGTTTGTTGATTTGTTTATTGGTCTGAATTTTTTTCTTGGAAATATGTATAACTGAAAAATTTTCGGAGGGATTTTATGCAATTTGTATGAATCATTAGATATGTTATGATGAGTAGATGAGCACATGAGCACATTTTATTGGTTGTCTTTTTGTCCGTTTGTCCCTATGTTTGATTTTATATTGATCAGAAATATAATTCAAAAAGTTATGAACTGATTTTCATAAAATTTGCATTAATAGATAGAAATGTTGAAATGCCATAATACTAAATTTTGGTGATGATCCGTTTGTGTGCTTGACTAAAGTTTGTCTTCGTATTTATCATAACATGACTCAAAATTTACGGACAGATGTTTAAGATAATTACAGAAACTGTTATTACAGTCAAGAGGAACAAATAACCGGATTTTTATGATGATAAAAATATCATATTGTCAATACCAATTTGAATCTTTCTCTAACATTACCTTGCTTAGCGGAAGTAAGCGCTCTCAGAGTGTTCCAGCTTTACAGAAAATTGCTTAGTGAGACGTAGCTAATTGAAAGAGATGGTGGCAAATTGTTGATATACGTGAGTCAACGGTAGTAACACTAAAAATTTAGTGATAAATGTTCGAGAAATTAAGCGACCTACGGTACTTTTCATTGCAAATTCGAGCAGTTTACTGCACTGAGGGTATGAAAAGGCCATTAATAAATGCTACGTCGAGTAGAGCCAAATAATTGTCTTAAAATCAAACCCATATCTTCTTCCATCAAATTGAATATTTTGTTACAGAAAGTCTTGGAAATTTATGCAGTCATAAAACATTTTGCTACAACATCATAGCAATCAGTGAGTTACATCTTTTTATTGCAATCTATATTCCCATTTTCCAGTTATGACGGACAAAAAGGAGAGTATCATTACATTTTTATTGGGTGTTCGCTACAGACTTAATGCAACTGGAATGTGCAGGAATGATCGGCACTCTAATTTGATAAAACATTTTCTCAAAAATATAGCTATAATCTTCCAAATATATTTTGGGGAACGTGTGGCATCCGTTTTACGCTCGCGCAGAAACCCAGTAAAAAGTATGATTTACGTTCGTCCTCTCCTTCTATTTAAATAATGTTCCTATATCGCTGATATGAGTCGTGCTGAATATTGATTTTATAGCCTTAGTTACCAATATAAACGTGCACTTCATTCGCGTCTCTGTGGACAAACTTTCGAAGCAAGATTTTAGAATAAAAAACTTACTCTCTTAATATTAAAGTATATGTGTATCCCAAAAGTATGGTCATACTTTAATTGCCAAAAATTTGGATATTTTTAAATATCATGATACCATTCCATTAACATAACTTTCTCTTCGCCGACAGCTCATATCTCTCGTATTTTTCGTAAATTTTGAAAATGTAACGAGGAACGAGTAACGGCAATTTCCGTTACTTTTGATAAAATCTACCCGGGCGTTACCGTTACTCGTTACGTTTAAAAAATTGCTAAGGCGATACCGTTACTCGTTACAAA
>LQNS02277097.1:36628032-36638482 GCA_001587735.2 Parhyale hawaiensis | reverse complement strand
GAATGGCTTTCACCACTTTTTTGGTTCGAACAGTTCGTGGGCGGCATGGAATTTTCTTGCTGGAGGTTGTATTAGTATCATTATAACGTTTCCAGACATTATATACAGTCTTACGCGACACATGGAACTGTTTTATGATGTCCTTGTTGGCGATATCAGCTGTTTTTAAGGCAACAATTTGCTCTCGTTTTGCTTGAGACGCCATTTTGGTAGAAGTATTGTCTGCAAATTAGCGAAACAAAGGACAATCATTCATAAGAGTTCTGAAAATCGCAATATACAATCAAAAGTTATTTCAATCAATTATTAAATGTTTTGTGGCTATTTTAAAAATGGGTAAATCTTTCCTGGACACCCTGTATGATGCCTAACTACATTAGTAATAGAGACAAATTTTTATTTCATAGGCATAGATTCAAATTTGAATTTTTTTTTTCTGATGATTGGAAACTTTCTTCCGAAACGTTAAATTTTATTAGCCGACATTTTATTTAGTATTTGAGATTTCTCTTACCAAAATAAATAAATTAGCTATGCTTCTAAGGTCTACATCTAAAACAAATTACAGCACAAACACACTATTTAAAATCTCAAGTAATCGCTCCAGTCTTTCAATCTAATTACAGTACCGTAAATACTTCTTTAGAATCCATGCAAGACGAATCACAGCGTCCATCATGCTTATGAAACTCGTTCAATTTTCAATAGCTTCAATACGAGCGGACGTGTTTGAATCCATAAGTGCTAGCATTGTCCCAGTAAAAAACGGAGTGCAAAAAACATGATAGGGAAATTCAGATAACTAATCGTTTCGCATCCGCTTTAAATCGACCTGCCTGTCATACATTTACAAATACTTCTATACGCTACATAAGGTTCCCTCGGAAGGCATCGAGAATAATAAATTGAAAATCTCATTAAATCACATCTCACCAAAAATTGACTTATACGGACAGGCAACATCAAGCTAACAATGTACGTAGGAAGTTTAATAAATCGTGCAAGTTTCACTAGTGGTCGACCACCATATTATTTTGTTAGTGCTGTACCCATGGACCTTACGGAAGACGTCATGTGACCAGGGACGGATCCAGCAAAATGGAAGGGCAATGGAGTCATGCCCCTTAAGTTATGGAGTACCATTTGGACCCTCCCCAAAACCATGCAGCTAGCTAACTATTTAGAGCTCAACCTAGCAGTACGTGCACTTGACGTCGGGCAAGAGCAGTGGTATGATAAATAATATTGAGGCAAGCATACTCATGGCAAGGAATAACAATTAAGGCATGCTACTTCCAGGCTTTTTTGACTGAAACAGGCAACGTTCCCCCGCCCCCCCCCCCTCAAAAAAAAAAAAACTGGCCTAAACCCGCTCTAGCATAAGACTAGGAAAATAGAAAACTTTGTAAATCGTAGAATTCTAACCAATAAAGCTGACCCACATCTAGTTGTGTACATATATGCTCGAATATCCAGACACGAGTGCATGGTGCCTGGGCAAGTTGCAAGCCCTGGCAAGCGCATCAAATCAGAGCTACTCCAGTACGGTATCTATCTTCACTAGACAAAGACTGCAGAAATTTACGTGAACAGTAATAAGTGCGAGTGGGAGTATAGTTTGCTTCATCCGTGTTTAGATATTAGTAATAATAATATACATTCCTCAGTACAAGGGCTTATATTGGAGGAATAAAATCAAGGATTGGACACAGGCGACACCTGACAGACCTCTACTCACATATCCAAGTGCTTAATGCTATTAAGCTATGCTCCTAAGTTACAGAAATTTAAGTTTCGTTTGCAATTAAAATAGGTAGCACGAACTTAAAATGAAAGCGCTGTGCCGAACATTATCTACATCACAAGACTTTTGTGGTATAAAGGCGAGCGGCGAAGTAACTGCGCGCTGGGCCGGTCCAACACAAGCGGTGACTCAGGCCCATATTTGCTCAGCTAATTCCATGTATGGCAAAAAAGACACCATAGCGGCGCGCCAAGTACGTATACCTCCATGGCGGCCAACTTCCGTGAGGGGCCACCGTTTAGGCCATACCGGGGCCAGGTTATTATCAATTAGGCTTTATTAGACTTAATTTACCTTTTAATGAAGATTAATCGAAATAATTATTGGCTCAGTCAGTGAACAACCAAATCCATCAGGCTGGAGCTCTTAATTGGAAGGCAGTATTGTATTCCAGCGCTTGCGTGTGTAGGCCCACCGGTAAACACAACGTTAGCGCTTTTTTTCATTACGGTTTGTTCGTTTCTGTTCTCTGCTTGCCCTCGGGCGCTGCGAAAGTTACGGTGTTTAAAACAAGCAATTGTAGCGGTCTAAATAATAACAATAATATTCATGGAGTACCTCGCAGGGCTGCCGTGTTTATCGCTTAAGGACTTAAAGCGGCCGAGGATCCTACTTAGCCGTAAATTCAAACATGGGAAGAGATCTGTAACCACGGACAGAGATCATGACATGTGTGACCAACGATCTGCGTGACGAGCAGAGTTAATTTCCTTGGGAAGAATGGTAGAAAAGTATATTCTACGAAATGTATTGTATCAAAAGTGACGATTAGCAAACTCGGCGCTAAAGGGACAACCTGTTTAGTGACTGCACCGTTCAGTTGCGTTCTGGTAGTCCTACAAAATCAATGCTCAAGGCTTAAGGTAAACTTCTACTGCCGCATTGCGAATACTTGTACGCATTGCCAGATAAACGCCACATTCAGAGGAAATCTTAGGCTTGCTTAATTGCCGGTATTTATTGAACTCAACAGGGGCATCATACATGACTTTCTCACGAATGAGCATAAAGTTTTAAGAGAAACAACTCTCTTAGTAATAACAATATGTTAGATCCATAACGATTAGCTACAAAACGAAATATGCTGTAAAGGCTAATTGATATTTGAACTTCGTATGTACGTAAGCAATGTAATACGGGCAAGTTCTCACGTAGCGGCCACAGATAGGAATTACTAAGGTGATCATCCGAGATTAGTCGCTGCCGTTCACCATATAGCTACTTGTTCAGGCAGCGAATAAATGCCTACGATTTTATGATAGGGTGCACTAGCCCACTGATTCCATTGCTGTGAGCATTCGACATCAATTTTGGTGAATATCTTTAGCCAAACAGTTCACTGAACTATATGCAATAGAGCCTTGAATCTTGCGTCAGTGGTGCAGTGCTTACTAGCTAATGTCCTCGTTTACCTATGGTCGCAATCTTTCTTGCATGCATGGACTTCGATAAACAATTATCATTATTTAAAATGTCATCCAAATGTCCTCTTGTGCGATACAAACAATATGTTACAGCAGCGGTTCCCAACCATTTCTAAGCCTGGCACCCCTGGGAAACTTTTGCGATGTTCTCGCACCCCCTACAAAAAATATTTACTCGTCAGAAGATAGTGAAATTTACGCAAAATTTATGAATAAATTTATATGTCCAACCTTATTTTACCTAAGATTTTGCACCCACTGGTAGATCATCTCGCACCGCAGCTAGCGCGAGTTATCTATAATTCGGAACCCCAATTGCACAATTACAGCTCGATTGCTTTCATTCTAAAGTTAATTTATTTCTTTTTACACATTCTCGATGAATGCATAGGTTCCATTTGTCTACCTCGTCTCAAATATCGTTTAGATAGTTACGTTATCCCCAGTCTTACTCACTGCTGCATCTCCTCTAATGTATTTTTTGTAACGGCTGCCATTTGCACAATTATGGCTCGATTGAATTCATTCAAGTGTCAATTTCTTCCTTATTGCATAATCTCGGTGCATGCATAGGCTTCATTTGTCTATCTCATCTCAAATATCCTTTAGATAAGTTATCCCCAGTCTTGCTCAATGCTACATCTCCCCCTCTATTGTGGTTCCCCACCTTTTCTCAGCTTGGCACACCTAGAAAACTTTCAACATGTTATCACACACCATAACAAAAAATAATAACTCATCTGATACCAGATAAAGAATGAAGTTTGCACCAAATTTGGGAGTAAATTTACTGCATCCAACTTTATTTTATAGATGTTTCGAACCCCTTGGATGGTCATCTCGCACCCATAAGGGTTGCGAGCACCCCCAGTTGGGAACCCCAGCGTTATATGTACCCTTGAGCAATAAATTGCAAACTGTTCCCTAGACACACGGAATTGATCAAAATTTCTTTCATCAGGGTATAGGATGGTACGGGGTAAAGTCCAACTCCGACTCCTGGGCCTGTCGGTCCGACTCCTCATATTCTTCGGAGTCTGATTTCAACTCTCGACTCAATTACTCAATTTCGGTGCCATACTATAGCACCGCTAACTTCACACAACTCCGACCCTAAGAGCTTGCAAGCAATGAAACGCCGTCAACTTGAACAAGTTCAGTACAAAGTTTTAGGCAGTTAGTTAGTGAAACTTTTGGCTAGAGAGACCATAATGCTGATAGTGGCAGCACAATTAAGAGCCACGTGCTGTTGAGCATAATAATTATCAGTAAAGATTAAAGAAATCGAATCCCAAACTAAAACGGGTAACCCATGTGATAGACCAGCTATTATTTCTCACGTTAGCCCCACCACACACACACCAAGAGGGGTGTAAAGTTGCGGTAGGAAGTTAGTTATTTGGTGCATGAATGAGTCGGGCACCCGCCGATCCAAGAAGGACACCTGCTAATGCAACGAATTGGAATTTGAACTTCTAGCTACGCGACCCTGGCTCGGGTTCGAGTCTCGGACGCAGCGCAACGGATTTATACTGCGTGGAGCACTCCGGCACCGACAGGTGAGGGGAAGTACGGCGAGGGATTCTCAAATTAGCTCTCACCACCGACTACTTCTCCTGCTCTTCTCACTACCAGAACTTCCAAATTCTAAAGTTAAAGAAGAAGAAAACCTCGTTAGGTGTAGCCACTCTATGCGAGATAACAAATGAACATCAATTATTCAATCAGTTCCACGACGCATGCCTAGTATTGCCTACCTAGCCTGGTGCTGCTGGTTCACCCGCTCAGTTAACTAAGCAACGTGCTTATACGAACAACTATTAGGCGTACCTGGGTACAGACCTGTGGAAGAACACGCACAAGCACCAAGTTCTACGCAAGAACTTGTACCAGCCCGACCAGTGCAATAATGCACCAACACCAAACTCTGAGCAACCGTCGTACCACTCCCAGCAGTGCAAAAATGCAAACCCACCAACCAATGCAACAATGCACAGGTACTATACAGGTTTGATGGATACAATGCACAACCCAAGTTCGCACGGTAGTGAAGACTCACATACTCAATTAAAACTGCACACAGGAACATCAAATATAACAAATATCGTAGAAGCATCACAAACTCGCACAGAAACGCTACGCACAAACCCGTGCATCATCAACCAGTGCAAATAGAGCACATAAGCACCAGGAGGCTCGGTGCATGCACTGCACCGCCACTCCAACCGTTACAGTTTCTGACACAACAAGCGTCGCTGGAGGGGAAGCACCATTAGATTTTAATCAGGCGGCGGCTTCGCACGCCAGGCATCGATACGTCTCCAGCCGCTCCTCACATGACAGCTAACGTACAGTAAATGCGTCCTTAACCTTAGGTAATGGGCCGCCATTATCAGGCTATTCTGTCACTATCTGCTTCGTGGCCGCACGATCATCACATGCAGTCGGGCTTAGGCCCGCTAGGGGGAGGCATCGTATTTATAGGCCATGCTGGTTAATCACAAAAGCTGTTTTGAATTACTTAGTCTCGGAGAGGGAAAGTAATAACTTTGTTACCGGATGCAGGCCAATAGTTCCGTTTCTGCGCACTGCCGCTTCATCAAATGCCTAACCCTATCGCTATCTGATTCGAAAAATAATACATGTTGTGAACTCTCTGCTTCGTACAACTGTTTCGCATAATAAATCCATAAATCCCTCGGTTTAGGCATACTGAGGGCCAAACTCACAAACAAGCATCCGCGATAAGGCTAAGGAGGAAATCGTGTAACGAAGCGCCACAAACAAACTTTGCAGCAGGAATGCTCACGGCACTCTCAGGGTTTGTGAAGGCTCTGGCATGTTGTAGAGGCTTCCTTTAATTTCTGTATATTTGGTAGTAAATATCTGGCGAAACAACAGCGTAACAGCGAGCCCCAAAACAACATCCTGTTCTCCATAAGGCTTCTCTAACTCACTGGTAGAGTGATGAAAAATGGAGGAACACTATTTTTTCAGACGAAAAGAAATTTAATTTCGATGGTCCGGATGGTTGACGAGAGCTCTGTGAAACAGATGAAACGTGTGAGTTTTCTTTCTTTGGCAAGCTACAACAGAGGAAAAGTACGGGTATTCTTTTCCTATGGCAAACTAAAGCAGTGGATACGTACAGGTTTCTCTCTCTTTCTTTGCTAAACCAAAGGAAACGTGAGAGTTTTCTCTTTCTTTAGGAAACCAATATCGAGGAAACGACCGAATTTTCTTTCATTTTTTCGTAAGTTGAAGTTTTGAAAACGTACTGACTTCTCTCTCTCTCTCTCTCAGCGTAAACGCACGGGTTTCTCTCTTTCTTTGGTAAAATAAAGTACTGGAAACGTCTGGGCCGGGATGCACGAAACTTCACTAAGTGTATTTAGCTCACACATTTTCCCTTAACTTCAAATAATGCACTTTGTGAGCTACGGGCACATGCACAAACGATTTTCGCTTTCCCGCCAAAAGAGATTTTCCTTTATATTTGAATTCAAGTTAAGGGTGCTAGGACTACCCTTTAATGCAATAAAGAAACAGCTGCAGAACCAAAACAACGACGAAGAATCATATCATATGACGAGCGCAAATTTGGTCAATTTTACATAATATTTACATTCTGGAAGTATTTCCACAGAAGTATCGCTTAAAAATATTCTTTTAGTTATGTTTACCCAAGCGCTCAACTGGCAGAAGAATTTCTTCCACGTCTGGCAACTTCGCACGAGCTTCGAAGCCGTAGTATCCAATTTTCTATTGGATACTGTCGAACACTTTGAGGTGCGAATGAAACTGATTTTACACCATAAACTTTTGATGTTCCTTAATGGTATGGCGCCTTTAAAAATGTTACAAATAAAAGTGCACAGCTCTTTGAAAGAAACAACCCACTCCATTGCGAGAAGCAGACGGAACTTTCACTTAGGCTGACATTTTCACTGCTATTTCGATAGATATACGTAACAACACCAGAGGGGAAAAACAAAATCTTCGGCCACTTTGTAGCGCATGCGGGGAACAACAGACTGTTTGTGAATCCCAACCGTCTTATCAATGACTTTTCTCATCAAATCGTCAGTTTTTTGTTGCGTTCTTGTAAACACAGCGTTGAATATAAGGTGCTCCATTCCGAAAATTGCCAGCTCTAAGCTTTCAGTTTACAGCATGCGCATAGCGAAAGAATCAATTTAAAGAGCAAAAAATGTCTTAACATTTACAAAAAATTTTTATTCATTAATTACACCATCGGTTTTTAAACTAAGATTGGTTGTAAGGCGTCTGAAACAAGAAAATATAACACGTGCTCCAGGCACAGCAGAAACGGAAGAAATCAGCCGGTCGTTGGCGTTTTATTTTCGCGCTCTATCTCTGCTTGTAACGGGGCTGTGATTAGTCGATATCGGGCTAGGGACGATTTTAAGTATTTGCACGCAAAAGGGCCTAAAGAGACGATAAATGCCTTTGAATTTTTTTGTGCATTAGAGATTTAGTGGACTTAAGATGTCCTCAGGAAAAGGCCAGTTAAGCAGGTAAAGGAATTTTTTTATTTTTATTTAGCGTTACGAGCGTTTTGTGCATCCCGGCTCTGGGTTGGTCTCTCATTCTTTGGCAAACTTAATGTAGAGAAACTTTAGAAACAACAGATTATCTCTGTATCATCTCTATCTCTGTCTAAAAAGGTAGTGCAAACGTACAGGTTTTGCCTCTTTCTTTGGTAAACTGAAGTGGTGAAACACCAGGTAGCACAAGGAACTACATCAGGCTGCACGATGTAGCGTCCATCACTATAGTGGATAATTTCAGCGTCATTAAATAAGCGATGCAGCACGCGACCAGCACCGATCTAGGCTGCAATGAGTGCATTTTTCAAGAGATATTAGCACGAAATGCCAACTCAACATCTGCATTGATCAACTCTTTGCGTTGAAGCAAATAACGAGTTTCTAATTTAAAGCGATGTTGACGTTGGCTAATTTCAGTTCATGATTAGCTATGGAAACTGAATAGGACAAAATGGCGGCAGTACTGGACACGAATAAGCCACTGAAGTCTCACGTTGCCTTAATTCAATTAACTTGCAGGAGCATGCCACATATATTGACCCATGATGGCCATGAAATCTCACGTTCCCTTAGTTCGACCATGCCAATATATTGGCATGCCAATATATGAACTAAGGCGCGAAGTCTCATATATTCCCTTATTCAGCTAACTAACTCGCAGGAGTATGAAGGACAAAGAGGCCCATGAATTAAGTGTCGAGTTCCCTTAATTCGGCATGAAGCACGAAATGACCCGTGAAGTCTAATGTTTCCTTCGGCTCACCTGCAGGCGCATACGACAGGAATAGACCCGTAAGTCACCCATCCCATATATCAGCTAACTTGCAGGCGTATATATGAAGCGCAAAATGACCTGTGAAGTGTCACGTTCCCTAATCCGACTAACTTGCAGGAGCATGCCGTCCGAACTGACCCATATATTCCCATATTCCCTTAACCCTATCCAGGGGGAGGATACGTGCTTTCGTAGGAATATCAGTAACCATACGTGCTCATTTTCATGGAGAAGGGTTAATGCAACCAACTGGCCCTCAAGTCTCACGTTCCCTTAATTCGGCTAACGTGCAGGTGCATATGCCGCACCAACAACGCTTGGCGTGCTCATGTTCCACTTAATTCGGTTAACTCGGAAAGTTGGCGCATTCACATGAATAATTGCCCCACTAACTTCACTTGGCAGTTGTAGCAATTTATCGGCAAGAAGTTGGCAATTTGGACCGGTAATTCTCGAGGTAATTTTAGGTTTTAGACGGAGAGAAATAGCAAAACCGAGGTGATGGTGGCGTTCCTTGGGCCTTTGTTGGTTTTCTTGAAGAGTCTAGGCTGATGCTAACAACTTTTTAGCCCTTTAAGCTAAGAATGATTGCACTGGTCGTGGTTGACAAACTTTACATCCTTCAACACAAAGGTACAAACATGAGACACCTTGTGGTCTAGTTCTGGAAAGTTCAGATTTGTCACAAGTTAGCTCTCTTCATCGAACTCGTGCACGACTTCTGCCACACACATTAAGGGTGTATTTGATATAATCAGTTCCATCAAGGTAAATCTAAGGCGATTAACTTTAACTCATAGGAAACTTGAATCACGAACGTTAATTTGCCACTTTGGATTGTTTTCGGTGTTACTTCGAACTGCTGTACTACTACGCTTGAGACGGAGGGAAAGTAATCTACAAGCATCTCCTCACGATTACGTTTCCACAGATCTCAAGCGCGCTCGGTTTGACATCAACGCCTGATAAAAAAAAATGCTCAAAAATGAAATTCTGGACAAGTTAACGCCCGTCGGCTTCGACTGATCTCGATCAAAGTTAATGAATGGAAGACGCTGCACGATACGTTTTACCATATCATGTCATATAGCCACATTAAATGACCCACTCTTCACGTCACACACGCAACTGGAACACAGTGCTAGCAGATATTTAGAAAAAACAGCAAGCGGATATCTACTGCAGAATCCACTATGTAATAAAACACAGTTGTTGGTCGCTTGCTTGCTCCCTTGCTCCAATGTTGGTCCGTCTCTCCGTCACGCTGTATGGGAATAAGACAGGGATGAATTCAAGGGCGTAGCGATCCGATAAATGGGAATAAGGTAGTTGGAAATTTTAGGGCCCTGGCTCTGGATCTCCTGCCTCTGGATCCCAAGCTCTATATTCTGGGCTCTGAATCCCCGGCAGTTAGAGCAGTTAGAAAAGCTCAGTCTCGCTCCTTAGTCTCGAAGTTTTCGTTCCTTTCGTATCTAGACTTCCAAAAGGCTTTCGACAAAGTCCCATATCTACGGCTAATGAAAAAATTGGAAGCCCATGGCATCCGGTTAGACTATTTACGATGGATCAGGGCATGGCTTACGGGTCGGCAGCAGCGAGTAAAACTTCAAGGAGAGACGAGTGCCTGGACGCAAGTTACATCAGGGGTTCCCAAAGGTAGCGTTCATGGCCCACTTCTGTTCTCAATTTACATCAATGATCTCGATCTTAACATCATTAGTAAAATCAGTAAATTTGTGGATGATACTAAACTATGTCATCCTGCCACGAAAAGAGCCGAGCTCCAACAAGACCTTGACCACCTCATGGAATGGAGCAGAAGGTGGCAGATGAGCTTTAATGTCGACAAATGCTCAGTAATGCACATAGGGCTGAT
>LQNS02277097.1:36590209-36611563 GCA_001587735.2 Parhyale hawaiensis | reverse complement strand
TATATATATATATCATTGTTATGAGGGTACTTACCATACGTAGCTATGTTGTTGTAGTAAGTGTTATCGCTAACTAAATATATCTCTATATATAAAGTTTCAAAATATATTTATTGTCTAACAGCAGCAGCAAAAAACAAGCAAATTTGGACCCCCTGTGGACCCATTTCCCCCCACCCCCCCCCCATTTTGGGGGGGTTCTAGTGCCGCTAGCCAGCCCCCTACAAATTTGGTATGCAATAGCCTTTGGTATACTGATGATTTTGCAGCAAAAAAAGGCAAATTTGGACCCCCTGTGGACCCATTCCCCCCCCCCCATTTTGGGGGGGGGGGGGTTAGTGCCGCTAGCCCCCTAAAAATTTGGGACGTTATAGCCCCATACCTGAGGACACTTTTTGAGCATAAAACAGAAAATTGATAATTTTGACCATTTTCGCCGGGATGACCCCCTTAATAAATAATGAAGTTTATTGACAATATTGAATTACAATTTTGACATTTAACATATTGACAATGGATTTTAAAAATTGTAACCGTAATTCAGAGTTACAATAACAATATTATGCTCTGACATTAACAGAACCACATACTGACAATAACCGTACTATGTACTAACAATAACAGGACCACGTATGACAATAAACGTTCCATTAACTAATAGTAACAGTACCACGTAGTGACAATAACAGTACTATGTACTAACAATAACAAAACCACGTGCTGACAATAACAGTGCTATGTGCTAATAGTAACAGTACCACGTGCTGACAATAAAAGTACTAGATACAGCGCTCTTTGCTACCCGCCAGGAAATGAATTAGTACATGTACTATTTTGAATAGTGCAAGCGCTATTAATAACAGCACCAGGTACTGTTTTTTTATCAGTAATCTCGGTTGATGTACTAGTACTGTACTAGTCAAGCTACTGTTATAGGTCTGAATAGTTTCCAAAGCCAAGCGCTAGCACAAATGCTTTAATCTAAAGTTACTTAGTTTCTATGACTATGATAACGCACCTGTGACATCAATAAAACATGAGCTACGAGGATAAGCTCGACTACTATGCGAACCAACAACAAGTACGATAAAATAATTGCTCGCGTAAAAAGACAAAAAACATTCACTTAGACCTCAAGACGATCGACTTGGGTCATTATCCAATTTATCCCTAATTAGCAGACACAGCTGGCACAGTTTAGTGTGCTTCGATTACGTGTAAACACTGCGAAGTCGGCCAAGGCAACAGGCGAAAGAGTCATTACAATGCAAGACAGTTGCTAACGCATTCTAAAGAGATGCAAGAACCCTAACATCAACATGAAATCATAAAGCTGAACAAACGCATCGCAACCGCTAATCGAATATCGTAATATGCATGCAGTGAACAATTCAACGACCAAAGCGCAGTACAAGAAGTTACTTACTTACCTGATGGCTTAGTTCGAAAGTAGTCTGGCATCATCAACTATATAGCGTGGGTACAGGCCATCCAAGACAAAGCAATTAAAGAGCAAAGATGTAATTTCAAGGCTACCTCGGATGTAAGCCAAGCAAACGTTTTATGTTTTGTCATTCCTCGAACCGTATCATCAACCTCAACGTCAACCTGCATCAACGTCAACCAGCGAACCATTAACACAAATATTTTGTTAATGATACAAACTTCATTATGTGTAATTTGAGTGGTAATATTCCCAATGTTTGCTTGGGAAATGCTGATGAGTTTAAAACAGGGGCAGCAATATACATTGTTATATTATAGTAAAAGCATCTTAATTAAGCTAAGAACGAGAGCAACTTAGCATTTGGTATCCAATGAAAAGTGTTATCTTCTCCTCTAAAGGCACCTTCGTGCATGGGTTCCCCGGTTCCCCGTTTCTATCGGCATACTCTATGTCCCTTGCTCTTTCCTCTGTGATATCGTTCTGATCGGAGAAGGAGGCTTAAACTTCCTGACTGTAACTAACTATTCTACAGGTACTTGAAAAAACTTCAGTCAATAGTTTCTCGATTAGTTATACAGTAATATGGTACTTTAAACCTCCTACACACAACGTACAGTTGCGTATACAGAAAAAGAAGAAAAGGATATGTATTTCTCTTGATAAAGAATAAGTTCGTGTGAAGCACAGTGAAAGGTGTACGAGAACTTCAAAGTTGGGGAAGAACACTAAAAGCACACTAAATACTGTCAGTAAAATGGGAAAGGCATGGAAGCACAGTGGCACGAAATTGTACCGATATCCCGAAGGCCTACATTCAGCAAGCACTTCGGGATCTGTTAGCCAATGGGGCCTCCCAGGAGCGACAAGTACCGCTACAACAGGATAGGTAGATTTCATTAGGGAGTTGGTGAGGTAAAACAAGGAATAAACGCTAGGTAACCTTGTCAAAGTGTGTAAGGCTGGCTCTGATCATGTTGCTACTTTTCTCGGCCAAGCACGAGGTGTAGACTATAGCCCTCCAGGACGAGGCTGTGCGCTGTGATTACGAGTTAGCATTCATAACCCTTAAAATAGCGCTACATAGCCGGTCATAGGCAAAGGTTAGGTAGGCTTGCCCATCCAATGTCATGGACAGTCGTACACCCCCCCCCCTCCAGGGGACGAAAGAGGGACATCGTTGTTTCAGGCCCACATTGCTTTCCTTCATTTCATGCTCCTACGAATGATGCTTTGTTCTGTGCTTCTTCGGCTAGTGGATCTTACCGTTACCATTCGAGCTGATCCACTGTGGGAACATCCTCGTGCACGGCTTCCACGTTTCCACTGACGTACTGTTTACCAACATGCTCTTTGCTCTTCCACTTTGAAGCATCGGCAGTACGTCCAAGGAAACCCTTTAAACCCCCTAACTCATTCTAACTAAGCTCACGGCTGCAGACCAGTTCACACATTGGTCTTTTGAACCACGATCATACTTCACAGTGTTCTATTGCGTTGATGCGTCGTGTTAATGGTTCGCAGGTGTACGTAGGTGCTACTTGATGATACGATTGGAGGAATTATAAAACATAAAACGTTTCCTTGGCTTACATCCGAGGTAGCCTTGAAATTAAATGTTTGTTCTTTAATTGCTTTGTCTTAGATGGCCTGTACCCACGCTATATAGTTGATGATGCCAGACTATTTCCAAGCTTCGCCATTAGGTACAACTTCTTGTACATCAACATCCAGAACTTCGTTAGGACTTCGCTAAGCAAACAGATTAGACGACTAATATTTTAGAAAGTTTGTTAGTCTACAGCGGTTTGCTCCCAAAGGCACGATAAACGTATCAGGTCGTTTCTGAAGTATGAACGTAGAGCAAGACTATCATCTGAACCGGCTTCAACAACGAGTTCCCTGATTATCTTCAAAACATTTACGGTATGTTGCATTTATTTTGCAAGTTTCTTTAGGGGCGCAATATAACACCATAGCATATGCGCAGTGGATGTTTTTTTTTTTTCATAAATTTACGAATTAGTGAAGAAACGGCAGCCATAAGGTTTACATACATAACATAAAGGACACTTAATTCACCGTGCTACTTCACACACAAATCGGTAACGTTACAATTATCACATAAAGATATATGTAAGTACGGAAGTGGAAAATAAAACGTACGGCTATGTTAAAGAGATTTACTTGAAAATCAATAGGAATGCAAAAAAACATAACTTTGCTAACATTGTATATTTAATATTTTACATAACCACCGTTATTAGAGGCCAGAGAAATATGCCATCTATCCAGAAAAACGACACACTTCCGGTCATACAGTAAAATTTTACGGGCAGTTGTGAAAGTGGAGTAGTACAAGAGATCTGTCCAGGTAATGTACGGCTTTCTATGGGAGTACAACTTTCCAGGGATGATAGAATTTAAATATGTAGAGCAGACTAGCTATTGCATTATTTTACCATTTTTGTTGAAGACACAGTTTACATAAGCGCTGCTAAGCCTGGCAATATGATGAAGTCACGTGCTCAAGCATGAAAAACATGGTGATAGTAGCGCCCAGGTGATTTTTGTATCCTGAAACGAACTGGGTGTTTCTTAGAAAGCCGCTATAGATCTTAACAGTCATTTTGACTCCAATTCCGACTTTAGATCTCCCATTAAATTCATTTCTACAGCCCAGAACATCAAGCCTCCACTTCTTTGAGGAGGACGTGGGCCCTCATTGCACTACTACGTTTTCCTCCCGTCATTGCCGAGTCCATCATTGGTTGCTCGATCTTCATCGGTGGAGAGAATAATTTGAAAACTTACTTTCATATACCTACGGCCCAAACAAGCTTATTTTAATTGTGAATATACTTCAACGGCGGATCACATTTGTCTCACCATGTTTCCCACATTTCAAGATACGGCACTCTGTTGGGGTCCGGTTATTTTTGGCGCTGCGTTTTTTTTTTTTTGGGGGGGGGCTGAAGACTTTGGCGCTGGTTGAAATTGAAACAGGATATATGGACTAGATGAAATTACTATAAAACCTTTATTTTAGATCAATATCTAAAAACAAACATTGTACCTAATAGTCACACAATATGTAAAATGCGCACGCCAATTTTCACATACTAAAGAAGATAACATCAACACTATATTGACAAAAGTTATTTAATACATCTCGTGATTGTGGGCTAAACCGCGTAAATACTCTAACGGCTCTCTGTTTTCAAGCCTCACGTAACGTAACCTAACCTTACCCACACTAACCCAAATATTGGGCTCCAAAAATTCGACGCTATAGACAAAATCTGCGGCAAAACATCGGCACCAAAAAGTCCCATTCCGACCATGTTGATTGGGGGAATGCAGGCGCATTCATATGTTTACTCATCCAAAGATGCTGATAACGGGCAATGTGGACTTTGCTCTTACTACGATTGATAGCTCGCTAATAACTTTCCCTCTGTCACAATGTCCATCGCAAAGAGTAGGGTTAATAACGAATTTTTTTACAGTAGAACGATCGCAAGCATTTTGTTTCGTTATTTTCAAAGTAGATGGCTTGGTCTGCACGGGCGCTTTTCAACTCTTCAGTTTCACTTAAAGCATTTTTTGCAATCTGTAACACTTATATAACGTGGCAAGGTAAAGTAGGTGTCGAAGCATCCAAATGGCGGCCGTTTGTTTACTAAGGTACAGATTGGTTTAAACTTTAAAACTTCACCGGCGCACGCGCAACAATGTTTGACATGCAGCGTGAGAAATTTCACAAGTATATACTTTTGAAAATTGTTCGCATTACTGCAAAATACTGTTTGTATAAAATCCTATGTAACGTCAAAGAATATCAAAAATAAGATGGGTAAAAATTTAATCGACTTCAAGCGAAATATGGCTTCGTCTTCTACTTGCCGCGTCAAGTGTCTGATGACAGTGCACCGAAAGCGATCAGATTACAGTTAGCCATTTCTTAGCATTTGTAATATAGCGAACACAAAAACACAATTTTTAATCAACCCAATGTTTTCTTTAATTAATAATACGTCTTGCAGGTTATAGAAAGTAATCTACGATTGTTGAAAATCAATAACAACACTTAAGAAAGCCAAACCTCGAGCGACAACTATATGAAAATGCAGAGAAAATTATCAGTGAAAGGGATACCGCCAGTAGCAAAAAGGCAAAAAGGGTCAAGATTCATCTGATGCAACTGCCGATGACAAAGCACACAACCCTCGTAAAACCATTTATAGGTACATCACCCAAGGTAAATCGAAACAGTTATTGGTGATAGGTATGTCAACATTTATCTTTAAATGATGAATTACATTTACATCAAAAAATAAAAAATAAACAGTGTAGCAATGTATAACAATTTTCTGGTTTGGTCATGATATTTACCAATTTCACAAGAACTTTCGTTATAAAGTTCGACAGACCAAAACACGTCCATTCTGAAACGCACATCCACTATTAGTGATAAATAAAGATCAGCACTATACAAGTTCTCGTAGCCACAGCATATGATGTTGAGACCTGATGTGCTTCACGGATGTATCCGATAACTCTTATGTGGCACGTCCACCGTGGAGGATCGGTTAAGTAAGTGTCGTTAGGTCGATACATGGCGTAGCTTTCTTTGTTGATGCCTTTGTCACCTGCAGAAATGAACTGTAAATCCCTGTTAAGGACATCAAACTGCGAAAGTCATAATGGACGACGGTTTCATATAGAGCTCATGGCGACTGCCAGAGAGCATGCACGCAGAAAAGTATGTTCTTTACGAGAAAAAAAAAACATCTGGTTTCTTATCACTAACGAAATAATATTTTAGCCACAAAGCAATAATAGTTTATCGTAAAAGACACTGTTGTTCATCACAACGCTCTAGTTCATCTGATGTTCATCACAAACGACAATGTGCATTGACGCAAATTAAAATAAGGTAGTTTACAGTTAACTAATTTTGATTAATGGCAAACAACCATTTTTCTGTGTGTAATGCATGGCTGTGTTGGGTAAAATGGAAGTCACACTGCACAACTTCATGCAGGCGTCTTTTTATGACCATTGTCATGAGCAGAATCACAGCTACGATCACAATCGATGATCACCAAGAAGCACAAGAATAGTTGCTGAATTTGCGAACATACCAAAAAGGCGAGATTTTAAAAAAGTAAGAGATCGTAGGAAATGAACTTTTCGTTTTTTCTAACTTGTTTTGAGGTGAAAGCCTTGGTGAAGTAGCGGTGCTGATGCCTAAATTTTGGGCTTTATATAATTAATTAGTAGAGAATCAACAATATAACCGAAGTGTCAGGAAAAATTCATAATGTAATCTCCAATAATTTTTCAATGACAGAAAATGTATGGAATTTTGAGCAATTTTTCTTATGTAGAGTTGTATTTAAGCCCATACTTCGTTTTTCACTGAATAAGCTTATAACAAACTAATCATCTTTTTTTTAATTCAAGGTGTCAAGCGGTCACGATATTTTCAATTTAGGCCAATCCTAAAATACGAGAAAATGTCATAACCTTGCATTTCAAAATGTGCTCGTCGATTATCTAGAATGACTCGATGACCACGTTCGATAACTTCTCGAGTGAAACCAAGTGGCGCTCGTATTCAAGGAAAATCACCATCAGTATCACGTCAAAGAATGCGCCTTTTATCTTCTAGTCATCATCAGATCTGTTATCATCCTAGTGAAGTCGCAACGCACAACTGTTCGTACTCCTTCGTCACTTCGAGAATGCTGCCATCACTCTATAAAAACACGATTCACAATATTCTCTGGCTGCTTCGTCACCAAAAGATTTTCAACCAACAAAAATCGCACTACACAATTAACTTTCTCAAACTCCATCGTCTCCATGAGATCGCTGTTATCAACCTATAAGTATCATAACGCAGAATTTTCTTAATAAACTTGTCACAGGAGAAATATTTATTTACTATATTACATGGACCAATACAAATGTCGTAAGTCAAGGCTTTCTGACAGGAAAGCCGTGCACCGTCATGGCTACCAGATGCAAGTGACCCGTATTAAAATTATCTTCAAGTCCTAACGCGCTGCATAACCAACAGCCTCTCAGGCACCTACGTCGCTACAAGACCCGATATTGCAAATGTCTTCATATATTATTTACAATCTGGTCTAGTTTTAATGTGCGGCTGTCTTGGTAGTAAATGCTGCTGCCATTAGAGAAAAATGACACGTGACTTACCGTATAGATTACTCGCAAGTTTAGCTACCATAAACTGTCAGCAAGTGACTTTTTCACAGAACTCCGTCGTTACAGTGAAGAAAAGATATACAACAGTTTGTTATCACGATTCTAATGATGTTACAGTGCACAGATTTCATAGTTAACATCATTACCTCCGGCTAGCAGGTTATGTTTTCGTCGAGTTTCTCTATTTGTCTGTCTACCACAAAGAAAGCTCAAAAAGGTATGGACAGATCCTTACGAAATTTAAAGGGTTTGTTAAGGATGCAAAAAAGGAAACAGATGATCAAATTTTGGTGAAGATCTGTTCATACGGCGGTATGTTTGTCTGCCTCTTTTTTCTTAATGCCATAATTCAAAAAGTTAGGGGCGAATTTTTATGAAAATTGCTCGAGTTGTTGGGTATATCATGAAGAGTAAATGATCAAAATATTGTGACGCCCTCCTTGTTCGAGTGTTTATCTCTGTGTTTGATGTTATATAATTATGTTAGCAAAATAACTCAAAAAGATTTGGATGGATCTCTATAAAATTTACGCCTACAGGAAATTTTAGAAAAGTTAAAAAGACATATCGAGATGATCAGATTTTGGCGATGATCGGCTCATTCATTTGTGAGTTTGATTGAAGTTTATCAAAATGTTTATCAGAACATAATTCAAAAAGTTACCAACGGATCTTCAAGAAAATTACAGAAGCCGTTATTACCGTCAAAAGGCGCGAATGACTCCGAGCCTGGTGTTGATAAGAAAGCAATCAGAGTTTCAAAACCAATTTGAATTTTTCATTAACGCCGCCTTACCTGGAGGAGGCATGCGCTCTCAGAATGCTCTAGTTATTAGTGCATTCCTAGTTAACCCTTTCGGTCTACAACTACATATAAGTCCCGCATCAAAGTATTGATTATTAAAACCAGTGCGTTGTTTCTTTCTCAGGATATTTGGACAACATATTTTAACAACCCGTCCGGAGTCAGTGCTACAGAGTATTTTTTGTCCGGCTGAACTAAACTAGGTGAGCTCAAGTGACTACAATGATAGTGTCTCTTATGAGATTTTTTTAGAACCTCAGAAGAGGGCAAAATTTTCGGACCGAGAGGGTCAAAGTCTTCCTACCCTGAACGTAGGCTGCGATCAGAATTGATGGAAAAGGTAAGGACATGCAGTATAATACCTATATAGCTATACCGAGCACAACGACGAACCCATGTACCTATCTATATAAGAACAGAAAACCGGGAAAGAGAAAAATTGTCACCCGTGGAATTTACGCGCACCTCTTCACGCTCTCCAGCTTATTGAATAATAACGATAGCAACGGGATGTTTTATGATCGTTACAATGATGTATATATAAAAACTGATTAGCAAGAGCTTCTATGGCTAACTTCATTATAAATAGAAAACACCAAGTTCTTCGTCAAGACGGCCGTTATCATAGAAACGTACAGTCTTCTTAAGCAACATTATTCCACTGGCGCCTGTGGAAGAAATGATTGTCTTTGTTCAGCGCAGCGTCTGCGATCGTAGAAATGCACATCATCCATAACGTCATTGTCGACAGACGGCACATTGCTTTGTTCGCCCGATCGATTTGACAATGAAGCAGGCGTGTGAACACAGGTGTTCTAAACGATAAATATGAGACAGTGATTGGCAGTATGTAAACGTGTAGCAAATACGACAGTGTAACAGAAGTGCTTGTGTTTTGTAGTACCTATACTTGCTCTTCGGTACTAAGGAGGCTCAAGCTCCGCGGCTTCAACAACAGAAGTTTCTGGAAACAAAAGCAATGGTACCATTCGCCGTATTGTCCTTCAGTGATAATAAAGTCAGCCCGACCGCATACATCAAATGGGAATGCAGATGTACTGGTTCGAGCAGAAGATAAATTCCACTTGCTCAAGCTAGGACAGTGAAAGGCTGCAGTCAGGCACAGACTGTCTGAGCTATGGTGTTATAAGACAGGAAGCTGATATTGACAACTAGCTGCAACCCACCCGACTGTCCCCACTGCTAGTTACGTCAGTGCTCCCGCAGTGGACTCAATGTCAGAAACGCTGACGCTGCCATCCCCAGCATCATGCAATGACTCTCCTCCTTGGCAAGGAAGCGAACGTACCTATGAATTCCAGGCTACAAATAGAGCTCCCTATCGTATCTGCCATGCCATTGTCATGGCACTGTGTATCGGGTTCGTTCGAATGGCTCCATCAAAGCCGACCTAAACCAAGCTCACTCGACTTGACTTATCCAGAACTGCTAACAGGAACTATGGTTTCGTCACTAGAAATCGTGTTCTTGGTGTTACAACCATCCCCGATTATACTAACTTACTAAGCCAACTGAAAACTCCATTTAATGGAGTAAGACTAAGTTCTTGAATGTCTCACAAGAAACAGATTAAGGGTCAACACCTGAAAGTCGAATCAGCAGCGATCCGAAGTCGGCGCACCTGTTTGAAGTTTCGGACAAGACAAGCCTCCAAGGCTTAATTTTGTCGCCCAATCGAAGTAATACTATACTGGTTCTTTACAGGCGCGGATGCAACAGCCCAAACAACATTTGGGGTTGCCGCCCAGAAGCTAAATTACGGTTTTAGCTTCTGGGACGACCCTAATTGTTAGTGAGGACGGGAACATCTAGGGGTTTCCAGGGGGGAAGCTGGGATCATTGATTGTCCGACTGGACCTGTTATGCCAGAGCTACACTATGCAATCGCAAACACAACTTATGAACTAACGTCCAGCCCGCATGTCGTCAGATCCAGAGTGGAAGTCGGTACCATAGATACCCATACAAAACAATCAAGTTCAATGGCACAGTTCATTTACAGAAGATAATTGTGCCAAATTTGGGTGAATGCGCTGCCCTCCTAAATTTTCAGGTTTGTGACGTCAAAATTACGCCACGCCACTGTGGAAATATCAAAGATTCCTCGCTGCAACAGTGGCGTGACGCAAACCAGAAAACTTAGGGGCGTAGCGCATACACTCAGATTTGACAGAACTATCTTTTGTAAATGAACTGTGTTCGATGAAGTGTGAGCTGAACGTCGCTCATAATTCGGGCGTGTGACTGCAGTGTGTCTGTGCTAGCAGCGGAGCTCCCATAAAACAATACAATTTAGTACGCTCCTTTTAAGGGAGTGTTTTGTTTGCCCCGATATTAAGCACTTGAGGCCAAGGAGCTTCAATAAAGGAGGAGGGAGCCCTCCGGGTCATTCACAGATTCCCCAGCGAGTCAACCAGCAGCGAGATGCGTTCATGAATCTCATTGGTATAAGTGATGGAGCAGTGAGTATCACGGGGGAGCAGCAGACAAACCGAGTTACTGATATGCGATTGGTGCATACGCAACTGGCTGCAGCCATAAGCGACTCTTTACTGATTTGAGACTGGTGCACATGGCGACTGGCTCCAGCCGTAAGAGACTCTTGAGCTTCACGGACGAGGTTCCTGGCTCCTTCCTCTCCGTAGAAGCTCCTCACTTGAGGCTTGATTAGTCCGAACCTGAAGACAGGTACGCTGACTTCGACCCGAGGAACTGAACTTCAAGCATTAACCTTTAATCGGTTACCCTTGTAACTGAAAGAAGCTCAACTCTGCTCTGTAAAATGAGTTTTACGCCGGCTCAACACTAACACGTTGTTTCCGACACATAGCTACAGCACGATTCAAAATGGCAACATTAATTAAAGCTTATGACATAAGTTTCGAACAAGCTAAGCCTCGAAGGCCAATTGAAGATGCCCTTCGTAAACAAGTTAGGAAAGGTGAATTGATAGCTTCATCCTACCTTAGAGCAACGTGGTGTTTCTAAAGAGGAAAAATCCAGTAGTATGTCAATAGAAGCGGGAAATCCAGTGACAAAACACCGCGCAATGGAACAGCAAATGGGAAGCGAAGAGATGCCATAATCAAACGAAGATCATCAGAAGCAAACGGAAAAAAAAGGAAATAGAGTGAATGACCATGAAAAACAAGTCCCGAAGGTCTAGCACCCAATGCAGTCCCCTGGGATAATATGCATGGGATGGTAAACCTAACTAATCTAACCTTACGACTCCATTGCCAACACTACTTTCCCAGAGGTAAGAATGATACCACAGCCAGGCATACAAGCGCAGAGAACGGACAGACTGTAAAAACCAACATGTGCGTTATCTGAAAGTATCGCTTGTTTGCAACATTAACCCATTAACGGACTAACCCGTATTTCTCGTAGTAATATCACTTCGAATACCGGACGACAAAAAATAACGGAGACAAATGTTTTAACGAATATTTCAACAAACAATACAAAAAAAAGTAGCAAGTATGGTCTTAACATGAAGGTAATGAACTACTTAGTAACCTTAGAAAAAGGTTTTCAAAATGGCCGCCTTAAGCTTTAATACACCATCAAACGCTTGCAAAAGTTTTGAGCTGCAGGCCGCAGCACTTTCTCGCCTATTTTGCCCCATTCTCTCTACAAGGATTTTTTGAGAAAGTTCAAATTTTCGTGAGGATTGGCACATGCTTCGGCCTTCAAAACCGACCTAATGAAATAACTCATAGGACTCAGGGCAAACGAGTATGGAGGCCATTCTAGACGGGCAGTTAAGTTAGGAAAATTCACGTGGCACCAGTCCTGAGTTCCTTTAGCCCTGTGAGCAGGAGCAGAATCTTGTTGGAAAATCCAGGGCTAGTCTCCAAAGCGACTTTAAGCCCAGAAGTACCAAAGCCTCCAAGATATCCTTTAGGTAGGTGTCTCAATTTCCACTCCTTCCTGAAGAAAAATGAGGGGAGTTTTGCTCGTGGCGCGAATTCCGGCCCAAACCATGACTGATCGAAGGTTCTGGCGATGTTAACGTAAGGATTTGAGAAGGGTGTTGACACCAAACTCGGTCATTTTGACGGTTGTGAGCTCGTTCAGTCGTGAACAACTTCTCATCGATGACAAGAATCCGCTTTCAGTTGTCACCTGCGGCGTTCCTCAACAACGCCTGATATCTTTCCTTCCTCACGGTTTTGTTCGCATCTGTAAGCTTTTGAATTTTCCGGGGCTGGTAAGGCTAGAATTGCAAGTTCTCCTTAGCCATCTCATGAACTGATTCACGGTTAGCCTAACTCAAATATCACGAGCGATTATTCTCATTTAACCCCCCTCCCATTTCGCTGCACCCACTTTTTGATGATTTTTCGCATTCGACATGTTCTGACAGACCGTTCTGCATCGCCCAGGACGGTCACCTTCATGGTCAGTCTTTCGAAACCTTTTGATCGTCTTAGAGACAGTGTTGGAATTTTCACCACGATCTAACAATGTTGCACTGTCTCTCCCCTGCTTCACGAAGCTATAAAATATCGTTCCTCTGGTTGGACATGAAACTCAGATCTGAAAACAAAGGAAAAAGCTTGCAAAGTAGTTCAGGGATAATTGCAGATCAAAATGTCACCCGTTAATGTCCAAAATATTAGATGGTGTCGATTAATGGGTTAATATACGTTTACTTGACGCCTCGCTACCCACAACTCACGCAGTAATCCAAACAAGGAAGAATGAAGGGACAGCTAGAATACAATGAAAACGAACCCTTTAGTGCCAACAGCACATCGGGGATGCAAAGGAAAAACTATAAAAAATATTTATCAGTAAGAGTATGCAAAATGGAAGGAAAGACGCCCCAAAGGATGGAAGCGCTCGTTTGAAAGTTGCACCTGAGCTAAAATGGCTGATGTAATTTTTTCAACTAGCACGCAATGGCAGCTATTCGAGCACCGACTGAACTACAAGTAAGCAGAGGTGGTCCATGTTATGGGTCCTGGATTGGTTCTTTAAATGCGGACCGATGTGGAGAACAGGACCTAAATCAGAGCTCTGGGTTATACTTACTACAATTATTTTCTGCAATGCTATACAAAATGAAGCTGAATGGCTTGCAGAAATTTTTTTTTTCATATTCAATAGCACTAATTAAACAGTTCCGCAAGAAAAAAAAAAGCTTCAAATGGAAATTATGCTTGCAGCTCAACAATGACACCAGTTATAAATATGATATGATAAATATGACATTACTGCAACAGTACAGTACCTTGAAAAAATTATTTTTCCAAATGTCATAACTCCAATTTTTAGATGAATTGAGAGAAAGTGCAGTTTATGCCTTTCAGAGAGTAACCTATGGTGTTGTCATGCACAATGTGGGCACGAATTGTACCGTACTTAATTCTAATATCCGAAACAAAAAATTTTGGGACCTAATTTGAAAATTATTACCTCCGCCAAGGAGGTTATGTTTTTGCCAGTGTTAGTTTATGGCTTTGTCTGTCACCATCATTACTCAAAAAATTATGAACGGATCTTTACGAAAGTTACAGAGATTGCTAGGCATGTTAACAGTAACAGATGATTAACTTTCGGTAAAAATCCATTCATCTGTTGGTTTGTTTGTCGCTCTATGATTTCTTAGCGCCGTAACTCAAGAAGTTATGAACAGATTTTCATGAAATTTACATGAATTGTTGGGTATATTACGAAGAGTAAATCACCAAATTTTTGTGGTGATCTGTTTGTCCGTTCATGTGCTTGTCGCTGTGCCTGATTTTAGGCGTGTTAGCGCAATAACTCAAAAAGTTACGGATGAATCTTTATGAAATTTACAGCAGTTGTGAGTAATGCTAAAAGACATACATGATTAAATTTTGGTGATAATCGGTTGGTCCGTTTGTGTTTGACTTATGTTTGTCAAAATGCTTGTTAGTAGCATAACTCATAACGGATCTTCACGAAAATTAAAGAAACTGTTAATAGTATCGAAAGGCATAGATGATTAAATTTTATTAGTGTTGATACATAAAAAATCATGGTTTCGGAACCAATTTGAATTTTTCGTTACCTTTGCCCTGCTTAGCGGAGGTAAACGCTCTCAGAGTGCTCTCTAGTTACTATATTTAATAATTTAGGTCCTCTGTTTCCACTACAGCGACGATCTAACAGAGCGAGAAACAAGGGTCATATAGTATGTCCATAGAAATGTAGAACCCTTCCACGAAGGCGTTCCAACACAGAATCAACGCGCATGCGAACGGCATGACGGAAAAGAATTAGGAAAGTAATATCAGTGCATGTATGAAATCAGAAACAAGCAAAAGTGGGCACGAAAGACAGACGTCCTGAATGCCTAGCTAACATTCAGTAAGTTGACAAGAGTGTGAAAATGACAAGCAGAGTACTGGGATTCATTACCAGGAATTTCGAGTACAAATCTAAGGACATAATCATTATCTTGTACAAAGCACTAGTGCGTCCACATCTAGAATTTAATATTCAAATCCGGTTGTCATATCAGTGGAGAGATATCGATAACGCGGAAAGCATCTAACACAAAGTAACAAAATTGATACTTCAGCTGAGAAACAAACCATACCATTATCGCCTACAGGAAGTGGGCCTGATGTCTCTTGAGCTAAGACGACTCAGGGGTAACCTATAGAAACAATCGAGTATTTATTTGACTGGCTTCCACGATATACCTACAACGTGACTTTTTAGAGAGAAACGTTACTGGTCGTCTGAGAAAACGGTCAAAACTGAAGCAAAAACCTCGAAACTACTTTACACCAGCCGTTTTTCCGAATTTTATAGGGACAGTCAACAGGTTTAAAACTCGTCTTGACAAACAGTGGGAGAGGTACCCTCCACTGCTAAGAACACCTCCTCCAGGAGTCAAAAACTCTTAACGGCCAAAGCTTCAGAGGCCTCCTTAATCCATGACTTACTCTCTTCGCGTCCCAACTAACTTAACGTCTTTAAGTTCCGCAGATCTGCAGTTATAAATCGTGCTTGCAAGATTGTCTCTGTGGCTGAATTATACTTTTTCTCAGACATCTAAATGATGCTGGCATAATGGCAACAGCTCATATACCGGGTGTTCCTAAATTCTTTCCACAAAATGAAACTATAGGTTCCTTACAATAAAATAATCATATTTTACTCTATCGATACGCATCCAAAAAAAATGTCTACTTTTAAAGGTACGTTGACTTAAAGTTCAGTACTGCGATTCACTTAATCAGCGGACTACTGCACTTTACAGCGAAGATAAAGATGCACACCGGTCATTTGTTGACATTGATCACTCTAATCTGCACCGTACCTGATTTCAGACGACCATGAACCAACAACCAAATAGTGAATTAGCAAATATGCACCTGTTTTACGGTATGGCTAGCTGTAATTCCAGGAGAGCTGCCATAATGTAGAAAGACAGGTTCCCAGTAGACTATATGGCAGTTGGTTCGTGATTCATGATCGTCTGAAATCAGGTACGGTGCAGATTAGAGTGATCAATGTCAACAAATGACCGGTGTGCATCTTTATCTTCGCTGTAAAGTGCAGTAATCTGCCGATTAAGTGAATCGCACTACTGAACTTTAAGTCAACGTACTTCTAAAACTCGACATTTTTCGGATATGTATCGATAGAGTAAAATAAGGTTATTTTATTGTAAGGAACCTATAGTTTCATTTTGCGGAAAGATTTAGGAACACCCGGTATAGAGGGCTGAGGCGTAAGTCCGGATATCTCTCTGGGAGTGGTGTTGTTGGTCCATGGATCAATTGCCCGCTATCTAATGTAATGCATAACGCGATCGCTGCTCCCCATAACATAGTATGGGCGAACCTAACCTAATCAAAGGTTGCACAGAACGAGTACGACCTAACAACAAAGACAGTCTGCACCTACTCCTCATTAACCCTGTGACGACCAACAAAACGTCGGTTTCTTGTAGGAATAGCATTATTTGCAACGTCATAGGTAAACTGGTCGATTAGCGTTAGGTATAGCTAAAGTTTCCCTGAGGGGTCATAGGATGGGCCATAGGGTTAGGTAAGTTGGGTTCGCCCATCCTATTTTATGGGGCCCGACAACCCCAGGGGGCTAGTGTAGGTTACCTCAGTCATTAGCTATGCATTCGGGATGTCTGTCTCTCGTGCCCACTTTGCTTCCTTCCCGATTTCATACTCCTACTTGCCCATGCTTTGTTCTGACTTGCTGTTCCCATGCGCGTTGATCCTGCGTGGGAACACCTTCGTGCATGGGTTTCCCGTTCCTATCGACATACTATATGTCCCTTACTCTTTCCTCCGTGATATCGTCCCGCTCGGAAACGGAGGCTTATACCTTCTGACTACAACATATGTAGCTAAAGTTTTTATATTTACCCGAGAATAAATGTTGCGCCGATACATCAACTGCAGCAGACTTTGCAATGACGGGCAAGAGCCTGCAGAGCAGAAGCGCCCACGCATGTCAATTGTATTAATAGCGATACATTGAAATTTTTTGCTTCAATTTTCCGTTTGTACTCGCTCAACATATAAGCTTAATGTTAACAATCATCTTTTAGTCTTGTTCATGAAAGAACTAACATATCCTGGTATGGTACTTTGCAGCAACGCACTTTTTGTTGGATTCCTTCTTTATTTATAACAACGCCGCAAGCTAGCTACATATCACAGAACAAGTGTTTGGCGTATTCGACAGCACTAACAAAGACCGTAACTGTAGATTAGTTACTTTTATCAATACATTCGTACCAATTGAGGGTTCAAACATATGGCGTCTATTATAATAGTACCTGAATCTAACAAGAATCAGGACATAATTACAGTATTGGCGGTAAAGAAAAGGCACATCGTTGCATCATTTCCAAGTATGACGCATGTCTTTGCTTTATAGACTTGTTAATCAGCACTTGCACTTTGTGCTCTACACAACACACAAAGTAATTTCAATTTTTCTAGCAACGAACTAATCAAGCGCTCGACACATAACTTCGATGAGATTTCATCATCAGCAAAGCACTAGGTGTTCGTGTGATGACTAACATTTTCAGTGGTGTTACAAATCAAGCGCAGTGGAGATCAGAGAGGATAATTTTGATGTACATAGTTTTCTGTCTAGCCGTCCACTTTCAGTCACGCGTGAAACAATGACATAAACCGAACCTACTGTAACTTTTCTGACCAATTTTAAGACGATGGAGAGATCACGAGTCTCATTTAAAGAAAGGGCAAGATGCCGATGTCTCACATTTTGTACTATGCAGAACTAGGAAGAAGGAGAGAAACGCCCGTTTTTACCATAATATTTTTCCATGGCTAGCATTTGCGGCACCAAATATACAAACATTACATTCACAATATTAAAACAGAAAATTGCATGCTTCAAACTACACTTGAGCCACCACATGCTGGAAGTGCTGAAAAAAATTGGCGTGCTTCCCCACCCCTACTCCGCCACGCTTCTGCATATTTCTACACTATACAACAAATTAAGTAAACAATTTTGTGAAACGTTCTCGGCAACACATATGGCACTCAAAACGTTAGACGTATCTAATTTCTATTGCCCATATGCACCAAGCTGTTAAGGCGCCTACAGCTGGTGCGGTTCACGTAAAATATTGGATTATGTTACACACATAAGCATAAAGGCCGCATCTATATATTTGGAGTTAGTATGTCCACGGCATGTCACACCAATTTTGATTCGCATGAGAAGAAAATAGTTGAATGGATTTTCTCATATGCACGACTGCACATTACGAAAGTACCTAGCAAGAAAAAACTAACCGGTGGATCGGACGTTTGGTTGGACACCAAATCTTTCACGAACATCGGAACACGTTGGTAGCAAGAAAAGGTAATGAAAAAGAATTGTTAGCGACCACATTGAGTTACAATTACATATTAATGACAAGTACAATACTGCATCATGATAGCCACTATGCAGTCTGTATATGACATGGAACTTAGTTATATTGAGGACTTCATGTCCCCATTTGCAGTACAAAGGCGATCTCACAGCGGAAGAAAGACGAGACGTAAAGTAAGCAAACCACCAATCAAGAGTGTCAGTCAACGTTGCAGGCATAACATCGAATTAGAAAACTCATGCAAATTTGTAGACAATGCAAGTGTACACAATGTGTTGATTAACAGCACACGAACCTACATGACGGGACACACACTCCTCCAACAAAACAGAAGATTGTGCAGTCACGCGGGCCGAAGCAGAGAAGCTATATAGCCGGTGGTAATCGTATTCGTGTGATAATAAAAGTTGTTCTCGTACCGTTATTTAGTAAGCGCTTCATGTCATACGCTGCATCATCCGGGAAGCGGAAATGATTTTGGATGATGAACTGATAAACGTGGCGACCGGCCAGATCTGGGAAGAACAGAACGTATAGGAGCGTGCATGGAATGGTAATTTTTGAGACTGGAAACTATGGAAAAACCAAGAGAGAATTTAGGGTTGTAGACCTAGTTTAGCTTCCATACGAGGGACGACTAGTGGATTCCTTATTGGGTGTCCCACAATTCTATACCAGGATATTTGTACGTCTGTCTCGACTAGGGGATAGTTTAATTTTAAGTTATATTGAGTAGTTCGCGCCTGTTTCCACTAGATACAAATGCGATCTCAAAAGGAAAAAGCAAAGATAATGCAAAGACAAACGAGAAACCCATACAAGACGTTCCCACACAAAATCAGCAGCAAGTTGGGAAAGAATAGGGAATACAGAATAGAGCATTATCAATACGAGTATGCAAGTGAAAGAAGCAAAGGGCACGAAAGAAGACGTCCCAAAGATATAGCCATGGCTATAGGTAGCCCTGCAGGGTCACCCTGGGGACGCTGCTCCTCATAAGATAGGATGTTCGAACCCAACTAATCTAACCCTACAGCCCATTCTATGCCCATGAGGGGAACTTGAGCATCGGGCAATGATAACTACAACCATCATGAAAGAATCTATCTATATTATAATTCAGCATGTCCCTCAGTTAGTTAATACGACCGAAACGTTTTCATTCGTATTAGATAGGAGGGAAGATTGGGGATTCTTTGATGTATCCTTGATACGACCTGGGAAGGGATCAATAGGAGATGAAGTAAAGTTCGAATTTAAGCTGCCACTGCTCGCATGTCTTATACAAGATTCACTGCCTGACATCCATAATTCTTCACCCTTCGTATGTATGATACGGGTCCGATCGAGGGCATCATAATTCAGGAAAAATTCATTTGTTCTGTAGAATGTTCACAGGTTCCTTCAGTATTAGATAGGGGAAAATTAAGATGATAAGGGAAGGAGTTATCACTGAAGAACAGTGTTTCTGCTAATCCTAAACTTCCCCTCCCTAATCTATACTATTAATAGCGTTGTTCCTTCGTTCGTTCCTTAGTGTGTTACACTCTTCAATATTACATAGGGGAAATTCCAACTAGTAAGAAGCTCTGATTTTCGCTGGAAGAAGTTCAACCACAGCTGTTTTCTTTCAGCTCGCACTTGAAAAAAAAAATTCAGTCAGTTTCGAAGCAAATACACATACACTAGCGGGCAAAATAAGAGAACGATTTTCATTTTTTGAAAATATAAGTAACCATGTAAAGTAGGTTAATGAATCATTTGATGGGGCCCTAAGGAATGTATTTAACATCTTTCTACAAAATATCAGCACAAATATAACTATATTTAATATATTAGCGCAATCTAACAAACAATAACAAAAATTGAACAGTGCAAAATAAGAGAACGATCGTCTCTAAATACAACTTTACAAACAAATAACATGGAACAATGGTCAATTTTAGATTTAGAACAATTAGTATGGAGTACTAAAACCTTTATTTTCAATAACTTTAGCTCAGCGACAATTACACATCACAAGTTTCTTACAAAACTCTGGAGTTATTTTTTTCATTCCTCTTGAAATTTAGTTCACAGATTTTTTACTGTTGATGGTTGTCGTTTTCTTACATTATCACCAACAATTTTCAATGGGATTAAGGTCCGGGCTTTGGGCAGGCAACTTCATGACTTCGATATTCTCTTCCTTGCTGGCTGGTTTGGTGATGATCGTAGAGATGGGATAACATATTGCTGTGCAAGATTGAGATACACATTAGCACTGACAGTTTCTTTAATGGCCACCAACGGTCCAACTCTTTCAGATGAAAACATGCCCCACACCATTACGCTACCTCCCCCATGCTTTACGGATGTTTTGAAAAATTTTCGGGTTCAGCCTGTCACCTGTTGCACGTCTAACATACCGTCTGCTATCAGATCCAACCAAATTAAATTTACGTTGGTCGCTGAAACGCACTCTTTCCTAATCTTCATCTCTCCAAACGAGGTGCCTGTCCGCATATTCAAGTCTTGCTTTCTTATTCTTCTTACTGATAAGTGATTTAGTGGCAGGACTGCATGACTTTAACCCACATGCATTGAGGCGACGAGAAACTGTATAGCGAGACACTTCTATGTTGTTATTGACCTTCAGCTTTCTGGAAATTCCGCTGCAGTTTCGAAAGGATCCTTTTGGGCATAGCGTTTCGTAGTCCTATCAACTCGTACGGTGGTTTTTCGAAGGCGGCCTGCAGATACCGGTGAATCCAGCTGTTGTTTCTTTTTATCATAGAGCTTTAAAGCACTAGAAACAACGCTCTTGGATCAGTTTACCTCTCTTGATATGACCGAAAGAGTCATTCCCGAGGACCTGAGTTTAGCAATTTCTTCCCGCAGCTCAGGAGTAACTTTCACGTGAGGTGCCATGTTTCTAGAATGGTGTAATCGTAAGAGTGGCAGTTCTAGAAGTCATGTACACGAAATTAAATGTTG
>LQNS02277097.1:36517481-36540022 GCA_001587735.2 Parhyale hawaiensis | reverse complement strand
TTTGAAATCTGAATTTTCTCCTATCTTATTCCCATAGAGCGTGACAGGAAAGATATAAATATATAAATAAATAAATAAAAACACGACGTGAATTATTATATAGTAGATATAGTAGATAGATTAGGAAAAATCAATTGATGCGGTAGTAATTGATTGTTATATAGTACGGTAGTTATCTTTATAATAAAAAATGCCGTGATGTATACCACCTGCTTAACAAATTATCTAACAAAGCTGGCCACTTTTCCTGTGCACTATACCACATGAATAAAAAAATAGTTAATATTTAGGCAAGATAAAGCATAGCAAGTGTATATATTCTCTGTATTGAAGATAATAGCGAGTACTCTTAACTGCAGTGCTTTGGGGTAGATTTTTCTTAAATTAAGTTATTGACGAATTACGATCAACCACACAGCGGTGGACAAGTAGTGATCGACTACAGCCGTACACTCCACTCGCCCCCAGTGGGTATTTACTTTCAGCACGAACCAGGGCATGCACGTTTCCTAGTTGAGTGTGCAATCAAGGAGACTTTACCTTTTTAAGGCGGTCTCATACGACAAAACCCTTCTGGTGACCGCTGACCGTAGAACTAAACAACCCTGTAAAAAATGTTCATATCGCTGTGCTACTCAGCATCCTAACGATTTGTTGCGAACTTATATAGACACAACTGTGTGTTAAATAAATAAAAAAAAAAGACTTACTAAAATGTTAGCTATCTCGGCGATCGACTGGCTGCGTCACTTGTATAATTTTGGACATTTTTTCCCAAATTTGAAGTGAATTAGTGCTCCGAATGCAAAGCTCTTCCCTCTGTTTACACTGACACAACAAAGCATTCGGAAGCTAAATAGTGCATACGAGGACCTGAAAAACTGTCGTGTGAACACACCTTCATACCTACAGAGGCATGTTGCACGATCTCAACTCTGTGTTAGCGTATTCCGAAATTAAAGTCATCCTGCTTATTATGCGTATGAGCGGTAACCAATGGTGGCACGAATTTGAAAAATAGGTGACACGGGTGTAGCACAGGTAAGCTTAGGATTGTGAGTGTAAGGGAGGGTTCACACGTCCTTCATCTCAACGCGTTCACTCATCCACTCGCCCGAATGCTTTGTAGCGTTGTTGTCACAGCAACTTTGTGTACACCACAAAAAGTTATTAAAATAATAATGTTACTGTAGCCGCACGTTACGGTTGTCTCTTCAGATCTGGAGTGTAGCCGCACGTTACGGTTGTCTCTTAGATCTGGAGTGTAGCCACACGTTACGGTTGTCTCTTAGATCTGGAGTGTAGCCGCACGTTACGGTTGTCTCTTAGATCTGGAGTGTAGCCGCACGTTACGGTTGTCTCTTCAGATCTGGAGTGTAGCCGCACGTTTCGGTTGTCTCTTCAGATCTGGAGTGTAGCCGCATGTTACGGTTGTCTCTTCAGATCTGGAGTGTAGCCGCACGTTACGGTTGTCTCTTAGATCTGGAGTGTAGCCGCACGTTACGGTTGTCTCTTAGATCTGGAGTGTAGCCGCACGTTACGGTTGTCTCTTAGATCTGGAGTGTAGCCGCACGTTACGGTTGTCTCTTAGATATGGAGTGTAGCCGCACGTTACGGTTGTCTCTTCAGATCTGGAGTGTAGCCGCACGTTACGGTTGTCTCTTCAGATCTGCAGTGTAGCCGCACGTTACGGTTGTCTCTTCAGATCTGGAGTGTAGCCGCACGTTACGGTTGTCTCTTCAGATCTGCAGTGTAGCCGCACGTTACGGTTGTCTCTTCAGATCTGGAGTGAAATAAAGTCGGGAAACAGGGCACTTTTATGCTGTTGTTGCTAGGGCACAGAATCGCATTCGGACGAGTGGATGAGCGAGAGTGTTGAGATGAATGACGTGTGAACTCGCCCTAACACCAACATGGTATAATAGCGTACGTTACTATACCATGGCCTAATACGCCTTTAACTTACCGTTATATAACGTCGAACTTCGAAGTCCCTGCTTCGAGTTGCGCAGTTAGTTGAGAGCCGCGACAGAGTTTCTGTACGCCGCTGTCAGGAGGCAACGTTGTTATGCGAAATAATTTCTTTTCAGATATACTTTTGCTTATATAGTATCCTTCTAAAGTTCCACGATAGGTCTGGGTTCCTTCATATGTCAGATTTTTACAAAAGATATTGATTTAACAACACTCGTGATGGATTATACATGAAGTAAAACATCTGCAATACAGAAGTAAATTTTTTATACATATTCTGGACCCTGTTTTCCCACTGTGAATGAAAGTAGCCAATGTGGCGCTACAGAAATATTTCAGAGCGAAAGTATGCGTAACTAGCCTGCTGAATAGGTTAAATTTCCGTTTCCACAAGGTTATCCAGCGGAGTTAGAAACAGGTACGTTGATAGAAACGGGTCACCCACACAGGATCAACGCACATGAGAACTGCAAGATAAGCACAAAGCGGCAAAACAGCACACAAAGTGGTAAACAGAAGCGCAGAAATGTAAGGAAGCAAAGTGGGCAGGAAGGAGAAACGGCCCGAAGGCCTAGCTGAAGCCAAAGTATTTTAAAGAAGACCTCCATGGCGGCGCTACTCCCCATAACTTAGGATTAGTGACCCTAATTAACCTAACCTCTATGATCCATTCTAGGTATAAATTTTTTTTTACAAATTTGGCAAATTGAATTTGAGTAATTTAAACAGTTATTGTGGTACATGAAATTAAGTGTATGACGAATTAAGTGGTAGCAAGCGCGGCAAAAGGATAGTTAATGGGGAAATTTCGCTAAGAACTACGTTGAAAACGACGTAAATAGGCCAGCGCCATCTTGTGACATAAGTAGGCTTATACTACAGTACAGTGATGTACAGAAAACGAGAAAATGAAAAGCAGGAACCAGTCCTGTTTTCCCTTCTCTTTAGAAAAGTGCATTTTATTTAGCGAATACTACATGGAGTAAGCCGAAATGGAAAAAATAATATCTCCATCTTTAATCCACGTTTTAGGTGCGCAACCGCACCATTTACATTAAATTATTTTTATCAAATTTTACATATAACTCTATTTACGCATGCAGCAACATAACTATTATTGCGACAAGTTTATTATGAAAGCTTAACTAGAGTGCTGTTCCCCATACTCAAGCACAATCACTTTCTGTATTGCAGAACAAGTATTTTTTTACTAGGTACCCAAGCAGAATCTTAACCCGTTGACGAAACAATTTTTCTTCAAAATCATTTCAATTCGGCAAAACCGTCAGACAACTTCTGGAAGGATGTACAGTCGAATCCTCTTCAGGCGAGAGCAGCTTAAGAACTCATTCGGTTTAAGAGGGGCGAATTGACGAGAACCAAAACCAAAGTACAGTATATCTATTCCTCACAAAACTCCTTTGCTTCTGACGTCCAATGAATTTGCTTTAAACGGCACGCGTATTACTTCGTATGTAGAGCAATGCAAAAATAAAGATAATTTACATGATCTACTACACAATAATAGCACCTGTTCTGCGCATATACAGTGTGACGCAGTGTTACTTATGACGTAAGATGTTTCCAGTATTAGAGAAATCTCTACCATCCAGCGTACTCATCCAACATGACAAATCAGTGCAACTTAAGAAGGAGCTTCAGCGAATTTTCGTCCATTGCTTTCTTCAACAAATTTGACACTAAAAATCTCGTGATCGACTGGTTCAATTTTTATAAAATTTCAGCACGTCTAAAATGAACACGAGACCAAGCTTTGCGCTTAGTCATAATCGTGAAATTCGTCGCATATTAATACAAATATGGAAAACAAAGTTGCAAAGCCTGACGATTTCTCTAGCAACTGCTGTCACTACGAAAGACGTTCGTACGGGTGGAATTTTCATACGAATCAAGATAGCTCGATTGCTCTATAAGCCCTTAGAAATGTTTTCGTCTCCTGATAGCCACAAATTAGGGTGGTTTTTTGTGACATTTACATACAATAAAGTGCGCAGATAGTGAGATCCCGTAGACTTAGCCTCGGGCTGATCTACGGCTGCCGACCGCACGCAACGCAGGTCATTAGCACGTTTGTCTTGCGGTTACTCTCAGCGGGAGGGCTAGTGAGAAGGTGTCAATCAACAAGCATGTTTAAATACATTCGTGCAGTTCATACAAATTTGCATGCATATACTTACAGATATGTTTATATCTGTAAGTAAATACTTACAGATATGTTTATATCTGTAAGTATATAAGAAGTAAACACGCACACAAACAAAAAAAAAAAAAAAACAGCGGAGCTCCAAAACATGACTAGGCTAAATATAGAAGCACGTGAAAGGAGCGGGAGAAATATTCTCAACCTTTATTTTCTATGGTAGCATGATGTCAATGTTTTTTTTTTTTTTGCGTTCTCCGAGTTTTATGATTTAGAAATCATAGAGTATATATGTAATAAGGCTCAACGTTCTCCTGGTTCACCGTGAAAAACAGAACAGCGCAGAGTTTTCTGGTTCTGATTTAATGCAAATTTAAAATTACATCTGAACGTTTACTAGACACACTTACTCGGTTAGCTGGCTGCGAAATAATTTTCTGTGGTACCCTCACCCCCCCCCCAAAAAAAAAAAAAAAAATGTACGGTACGTTCCACTCCAAATAATACGACAACGGTTAACGTAGGGGGATATAATTTACTTAATTACAGGAAATGGTAACTGAAATAGGAACAACTGACTTCGAAACCCATATGAGAGAAGTCAGTGTTGAACAATACTCACATGTTTTGAAGACGATCATCCTGAGTGCAGCTGAAAGATACATCCCAAATAAACGAGTTAGTATCAATAATGATCCCCTCTGGAGGAATTGGAGAGTCAAATGCTGTTGTACACGACAACGAGTGCGTTACAAAGCCTGGAAGCGTAATCACTTGTTTGCATACGGCGCACCACCATCCAAGGTATTAGCGCCCAAGCGTAATCGAACAGAGGAGAGCAGGTCCAGTCACATAAGGGCATGTCGGGATGTAAAGAAAATAGTCAGGATCACGCTATGACAAAACGCAACCCAAAGGCATTCTATAAATATGCAAATGAAAGAAGAATAAAAAAAAGAATCCATAGGTCCGCTCAAAAAACCTGACGGTGCAATCACCAATGACCTAAAACACAAAGTCACAATCTTGAACGACTATTTCACCTCTGTATTTACTATTGAAAATGTTGCGAAGATCCCTGAACCAGCACCGATGCAAATTGCATCCATAAACACATGTTTTCACGGAGATTGAGATCCTTCAAGAACTAACGCACCTAAATGTGTACAAATCCACTGGCCCTGAGAATCTTGCTCCCCGTGTACTACAGGAAATAGCTCCAGTCAACATGAAGCCACTGCTCGAAATATTTAATCGGTTCCGCAGGATTGGAAACTAGCTAACGTGATAAAGATACATAAGAAGGGGATAAGAAAAGCCTCAGCAACTATCGACCAATCAGTCTTACATCGGTCGTCAGCAAAACCATCGACCGCCTATTGAAAAAGCGCATCACTGATCACCTGAGGATGCAGCAGCTCATATCTGACACTCAGCATGACTTCCGAAATGGAAGAAGCCGCTTAACAAACCTACAGGACTTTTTCTCAAGAGTTACAGACATTAAAGATGAACAAAAGGGCGTAAACATTGTGTATCTAAAATTCCAAAAGGCTTTCGACAAAGTCCCTCCATCAACGGCTAATGAAACACTTGGAAGCCCATGACATCCAGGGAGACTATTTCCGATGAATCAGGGCATGGCTTACGGGTCGGCAGCAGCGAGTAAAGCTTGAAGGAGAGACGAGCGCCTGGATGTACGTTTCATCAGGGGTTCCACAAGGTAGCGTGCTTGGCCCACTTCTGTTCTCAATTTACATCAATGATCTCGATCTTAACATCCGTAGTAAAATCAGTAAATTTGCGGATGATACTAAACTATGTCATCCTGCCACGAAACGAGCAGAACTCCAACAAGACCTTGACCACCTCATGAAATGGAGCAGAACGTGGCAGATGAGCTTTAATGTCGACAAATGCTCAGTAAGGAACATAGGGCTGATGAACACTTCACCCCCATCGCAAATGAACGGGACGGTATTGGCTGCTGTCACCCAACAATGTGACTTGAGAATCACTATTACAAACAAATGACAATACAGCCAGCAAGTTGACAACAGTTTGAAAATGGCAAGCAGAGTACTGGGATTCATCACCTGAAATTTTGAATAAATGTCCAAGGGCATCGTCGTTCCCTTGTACAAGGCGTTAGTGAGGCCACACTTGGAATTTGCTGTTAAATTCTGGTCGCCACATCTGGTAAACATATCGATAACATCAAACGAGTCCAACGCAGGGCAACGAAATTGATACCTCAGCTGCGAAACAAGCCGTATGAATGTCGCCTAAAAGAACTGTGTCTGATCTCTCTCGAGCAAAGACGTCTCAGGGGGCAACTAATAGAAACATTCAAGTATTTGAATGGCTTCAACGACTCACCTACAACTGGGCTCTTTGAAAGAGACCTTAATGATCGCTTGCGAAACAACGGTCAAAAACTCAAGCATAAATCTCGAAGAACGATCTTAAGTCAGCAGTCGTTTCCGTATTTCATAGTCAGCATTTGGAATGGACTCCCTTCCGATGTTGTTAGTGCGGAGTCAGTCAATGCGTTTAATAATTGTCTTGACATACATTGGGAGAGATATTCTCCACAGCTAAAAAACTCCTCCTCCTCCAGGAGTCGCAAACTCTTAACGGCCAAAGCTTAAGCCGTATTCATCTCTCTCCCTATCCAGGTACACAGTTTGACGTCTCTAAGCTCCGCATGTCAGCGGCTCTTGATCGTTATTGCGTACATTCATGATCGTCTCTTTAGCAGGGACTCTCCCCCCCCTCTTTTCTCCTGTCCTCTATATCCTATTAATATAATGGCAATAGCTCATAGAGGGCCGAGGCGTAAGTTCCGGTGTCTCTTTGGTAATGGGCCTATTGGTTTGTCTACTGCCGCCTATCTAATTAAACGCCTGAAAGAAGTGATTTTCAAAAAGATTTGCATAGAAAACACCGAAATGTCACAGAAACAAGCCTTCTTCTTTCCGGCCACGCAATTTATATATATAAAATATGCAAGCATTGCACAGAAATCGTCATTTTCACATCTTTTCTTTCAACTTGATGATGGTCTTTGGGAGCGGACTTCTGACATGAGCGAGTTCCCTAGACTTTCGTCCCTTTGACTTTAATAACGTCATCCAAAGTAAGCTCAGGTAATATATGATTAGGTTAGGCGAAGTTAGGTTAGAATGTTTCTGATTAAAGTAGTTTAGGTGAGGCCAGGTTTGGTTTTTTGTTTTCTTCATTATGGTAAGAAAAGCATTACTTGTGTGATACAACATAAAATATCAATGTAAAAATTATGCATACCTCATCGATAATATTGGTATTATTTCACTTGTCTAATTGTGTATATCCAAAATCTTTATTTAAACCGCTAAATATGGCGTTTAAGTAAACGAATCTTTACAAATATAATAACATGCTTTATTTGGTACATATAGGGACATGGTACACAGGAGACAGCTTAATACTAAAGTTACGTTAGGTACTAAGATCAAGTAATACTATCATTATAAACTAACACTGCATTGCGTAGTAGTAGTAATGGTTTTACTAGCGCTTCAGTGGCAGAATGCCTATATCGCGCATTGCGGGTCATTATTGGGCCCCTGCTTGGAAATATGTAGTATGCGCTGCCATCAGCTATACATGTTAGTTTGTAGCCAAGACCGTTCCGGATCCCCCTGAGTAAGGCGTTATCAGATTTTTCTAACCTGAGCTGGAGACTCAGACCGCATTTTTGCCCTGACTTTAAGACAATCAATATACTTTTGAGCAAATATCGTACTCGCTCTAGTTGACCACGGCACATTCATCAGGCGCCGAAATATGTCAATATAGGCAACACGTAGGCGTCCAACTGATTTTTGCTTAAAAGTTAGACCAAAGCGAGTTATAGTACAGGGGATAGCAGTAGCCTCGACGGCCAAAGCGAGAAGTTAAGTTGCTGAGCAATTATTATTATTAAAACTTTACGCTTGAGCTTCCACGGACAGGTAATACAACCCAAATGAAGCATCTTGCAACACCGGGAAGCCCAAAACGCTGCTAAAGGAAATCCAGCAAAAAAACCATAGACAGCTGACTTAAACGCCTGCAGCCCAATACGACTAAAAGCCGATACCGGCAACAATTTCCAAACCCTGGACGACCAGGGCAGGAAGCACCGACAAAACTGATTAGCTTGACATACGACAGCCTCCAAAGTGAAAGAGTGCGCTCCACGCGGAGCACGAGTTTCTCTCCCAAAAACCTAGAGGGCAGGGAGAGTAGAATACAACCAATGCCTCTTATTATTGTACACCTTATAAAACATACATAGCTCTGCAACTCTTCTCCTGGGGGACAGGTTCACTAGGTCATTATCAGCGCACAGCCTGCTGGCTGAACTTACAAGTCGGTCCAACAAACGCAAGTAGGTGTCAGCAGCTGAAGCTCAGACCGGTGAGCAATACTCTAACACAGGCAGCAAAAACGCATAGAAACATCTCCGGGCAATCAGACTGTCACCAAACACAGAATTCACATTTACGCAGCAGCCCAATCTTAGTGGAAGCACGTGACACCAACCTCCTAATATGCGGCTAAAAAGTAAGCTTCTCATCAAAGACAACACCAAGAATCTCCAAGGAGCTAGACTCCTGAACCAAAGTGTCATCAATCTCCAGTTGGGGATGCTGCGGTACAAGTGTCCGAGACCGACTCATAATAATCATTGACTTGGTCTTACTGGCATTCAGCTTCATACTCCAGGCCGAGCACCATGCACTAATGCGCGACTAATCCCTATTCAGAGACTGAGCGACAGCACCATGAAGGCGAGGAGCAGGTATAACTGCCATCAAAGTGGAATCGTCGGCATAGTTGAACATCGTGTTTTCAAGCCAAGAGAATATATCACTAGTATAGAGAACGAACAACAGCGGGCCTTAAGCACACTGCCCTGAGGGACGCCAGACATAACCCCGACTGAGGCGCTCAAAACGCCGTCAACAGACACACTCTGCGTTCGCTCAGAAACAAAATAGCGAATGATTGACAGAACCTTACCACCCACACAAAAGGACTCCAGCTAGTATTATAGACCCCTGTGGTTAACCCTGTCAAACGTCGCGCTAAAGTCCAACTGGACAAGGCGTGCCTCCTACCTACAATCCAGCGCAGACTTTAAATGGTGTGACCCCGACAACAAAGCGTCACAACAACGTTTCGACACTAAATCGTCTATTTGGTGTTTCTGTTAAATTCTCCCGCCATCGCTGCATCAGGGCCCAGTCCCCGCATGACGGTCTCAAAGGTATGACACTGGACCAGAAAATATTTTACGGTGGGTGGCACTTGACAGTTGTTACATACCGGCATTGAGCATCTCTCTTACAGGCACAGGTGAGTGCGTCGCGTGTGGTCTGTGCATAGGCAGCAGAGGTATTCAGCAGCTGGAGCCGCGCTGGCTGCCAGCTGGAGCCGCGCTAGTGGCACCGTAATCGGATTGCGTGCGCTAACTTGACGCTGATATCGCAGACGATTGTCGTATGTGGGCACCCAGCTTAACGTGTAAGCGGTTGGGATAACTAGTTGAAACTCGCTCCAAAGCGTTCATTTCAATGCTTGGGATTGACGTTCTGTGTAATCTAAGACTGATAGGATTAGATAACCTCGATCCTAGCGAGTGATTCAAAAACACCCTTGCATTATTTGATGGAGATACCATCAGAAGCAAACGGGTCAAGCAAACTGTCGCTGTCGAATAAAAAAAAACGAGTAAAATGTTCACTGAACTATTAGGTTGTCCCAAAAGTTCGTAAATACTTCGGGAAAATTGACTTTTTTTAATAATTTTTCAGTTGAAACAAAAGTACCCGGCTCCGATCAACCGAACACGCGCTTTGATGCAGCAGAACAACGCTAAGCCGCACACCGCCAAGAAGAAGACCAAAGACAAGTTTGAAGAGCTGGACGGCGTTGATGTTTTACCACAGCCAGCTTACAGTCCTGACTGTGCTCCATCAGATTCCAAAAAGTCTTGGGAAATAATGGTCTTTATTTTGAGGAATGTTTTTTTTTGTTTTATTCGCTGGCGAGTAAAATTTCAATTTCTTGCATGTGCTTACGAATTTTTGGGGCAACCTAGTATAAAGAAGAGCAAAAGGATGATAACAAATACAAATGATATAGGTAATAATGCATCTTTATTATTGGTACGTCGTTTATATACAATTTACACAAAATAAATACGCTTAAAAATAGTGGGTTGCATGACATCTATAAAAAGAGAAACGCACTCGACGTGGACAGGACATCTGCACAATTTTAAAACCCGCACATCATAATGCGGAAACCATGGAGATTTTTTAAAATAGTGCGGATATCTGCGGATGCATATACTGCGGTCCACTTCTAGAACGTACAATGTAAGAAGCGCACATTACAAATCGCAGGCTTTTGTCACTTAGGCCCAAATCACGGAACTATAATCTAATGCGTACCTCATTACTCAGCGTGCTAAGTCCACATAACACAATCGCAGCTATAAGGCATCTTTTCACAAAAACTAATGTTCACTTCTACTATTTCGTTTCGCCATACGTTTACATAATTTCGGTGCTTTTTGACCTCAAAGTGTATATTGACGGTGGAAAGAAACTCCTTTCCTTTCAAAGACACTGGTCATATTCGTTTCATGGGGAAAGGCCACATTATATAGAACATATTTTTTAAGAACTCTGGCTTAATTTCGCAACCGCTAAGCACTCGAACTCCTATCATTGTGACACGGTCACTGTTTACTGTGTGTTTTGCTGAAAAAAAAAAGGCACACTGGAATCTTACCGAAGCGACTATGAAGAATCCTAGGGTAAGGTAAATCCCAAATTACGATTTTATTCAATATTTTTGCGGTCAAAACACATTTAAATTACAAGTGCACAATAAGACAAAACACGATTGCAACAAATTCGGAGCAGCAAATACGTAACACGGACCCAAAATTTAACGGTATAATAGAACATACATCAATCAAGTGAGCGTAACTTAAGGAAGGTGTAACTTCTGTCAGTTGAAAGGAATGCAAAAACTACCTTACCTTGACAAAATAAGGTAGGTATTAGGTTTTAATTTTGGCTTGCTGGCAGGAAACTTACACGGCAATGCTTGGCTCGTTCAGTGCGAAGAAGCTGACAGCACAGATACTCAATGAGTAGCATATCTGTATTGCTTGCACAGGAGAATGGAAAGTGCGGAAGTTAATACCTACATAGAAGGTAAGAGCTTCTACTTCTAAGTGAAATGATTAACAAAAATGCAGTATGCGACAATCTAGGTCAATTTCCCCAAGATATCCAAATCTGTGCAGTTAGTGGACCACACAAAAAGAACATATTGCGTCAACACTGCGATTCTGCAGGTTCAGTAGTGAAACAACAACGCTTAGGCCGAGTTCACACGTCATCCAAACCAACGCGTTCGCTCATCCACTTGTCCGAATGTGTTACTGCGTCCTACAAATAGCAGAAAAGTGCACTGTTTCCTACATTTTATTTCACTCCAAATTTGAAGATACAGTATATCCATAACTGGCCTAGTGACACAGAGGAAATTGATTTGACGGTCAACAACTCGATAACTATTTGTGGCGTACACAAAGTTGTGCTGAAAATGACGCAACAAAACTTTCGGACGAGTGGCATCAGTGGATGAGTGAACGCATTGTGGACTCTACTTTAGTGACGTCAGAGATGCGCAACCGTAGCTCTATTGTCCGTTTCGCACAGCTTTTGTGGCGCCGGTATAGCATGTGGCATGCCGCAAAGCATGAATGAGATTAGGTTACTTGAGAATAAGTCAGGCTAGGTTCGGTTCCGGTAGCATTGGTGCCTAACCCAATTTACAGGCACACACATATATGCTATAGCGGCACCGTTGGTATTGTTATGTCTTGTGTGTGGAACTCCACTACAGACGTCACTGAAGTTACTGGACGCCAGTCCAACGTCACGGCACCTACAGAAACTTTTTGTTCTACCCGTGCTGCGTTTAGGTCACCGCGGTGTTAATGTGCCAGAGTTGGTAGATTATTATTCCCAGGGACTATCACAACATCATTCACTGAAACGTGTTACATTCCGTAAAACAAGCAAAAACTTCAGCAGAGAAATGCGCTGTAAAAAGCAAGTAATGAGCTATTAAAAAAAAAAAAAATACGCAACGGTAATGTGGTACACAAAGACTAATGGATACAAATATAGGAGATCTGGACAAAACTAACGAGCAGGCGTAGATCACCATAGTAAAGCATATACAACTTGCACCATACAATAATGAGCAAAGAAACCAGGTTGATGGAAGACAAACAAATATAAGCTATTGATATGCATCAAACTAAATCAAAGTAATTTTAACTACATACTTGCAAATATGTTCAATATATCTAACGGTAATCAGAGCTCAAAAACGAGTAAATTAAACAGTAAAGAAACATCTTAGTCTTACTAAGACATGCAAGGTACCTATAGCAAAGTATTAATATGTCTAAAAAACTATTCACAAACTTGTTGAAAAAGCTGAAGCTAATATTAATGCGATAACGAAAAGCATGGAGTTAAAAGCGATGAAGCATCGTACTAGTTGAAAAAATAAATGGAACGTATATATATATAAAAAGCTGAAGCTAATATTAATGCGATAACGAAAAGCATGGAGTTAAAAGCGATGAAGCATCGTACTAGTTGAAAAAATAAATGGAACGTATATAAGCTACGACACACTTTTATTTTCCCCATGGACGTCTTTCTTTACACATCAACTCTCTATTGTACAGGTTATGAATGATTACAATGTATATAAAACGCTGCAGAACGTGTATTCATATTATTGTATCGAACGCTTAAGCCTCCCTTTTAGCATGCAATAGCGAGCAAAGAGAGTAAGGCATATGGAAAATTTAGTAGGTACTGAGAATCGTAGAGCCCATGTAGAAGGGTGTTCCCACACTGGATCACCGAGCATGAGTACTGATGAAAATGAATGCAGGTGTAAAATTCGGGCATTATGTTATAGTTAGGGAGTTTAAGCCTCAGTTTCCGAGCAGAACGATATCACAGAGGAAAGAGCAAGGGACATACAGTATGTCGATAGAAACGGGGAACCCATGCACGGAGGTGTTCCCACACAGGATCAACGTGCATGGGAACAGGAAGTCGGGAAGGAAGAGGAAGAACAGAATAAAGCACGAGCAAGTAAGAGTATGAAATCGGCAAGGAAGCAAAGTGGGCACGAAAGAGACGTCCCGAAGGCCTAGCTAATGGCTGAGGTAATCTCCGGGGTGGCCGGGCTCCACAGCATAAGATGGACGAAGCCAAACTTTGCCACGTACAGTGTCGGCATTAATGTGTCACTTTTTACAGAGCAAAGTAGGCGCATATAATAGGAAGCAAAAGTAACGGTTCTTCTTACACATAAAATACACCGCTTAGCTGAGGAAACACTACTACAGCACTGAGTTTTTACATTCTCATGAAAATACTCGTCGCTGGTAATAACTCATCTACGCACCGTGCATCAGTACTTCAAAAATATAGGAATGATATCATTTTGCTGACTATAATAAATTTCGATGGGTTTTCCAGAGAAGCAAAACAGCGCGAGGCTTTCGATAATCAACTCCTTGCAGCATACTCAGCTGCGCAAACACGTCGTGACCGAGCTGGTGTATTGCGCAGCACACAGGAGAGTAACCGCGTGTACGCGTGCTCTCTCATTATTATTCATCACCAACAGTTGCCAGTTGTATCTGAACAGACGAGCTGTCATGAGAGGGCTGTATAATGAAGAACAGTGAGAAAACGTGAACAGCATACAGAACGCGGAAAGTTGATCGTTCGCGGCATAGCTGAATCTGGCATTTCCTGCTCTTTGATCCGTGCCTTAGGTATATGGTAGCTACACCATGAATTGAAAGATGTACAGGTAACTATTTAACAGTATACGGAAGAGCGACCACAATGAGTTTTTATGAAAAATAATTTTCAAAATGAAGCACCCTACCCGCAGCGAGCAATGCCATCCGGAAAGAGGACGAAACGATACTTAGTCGTCCGTCCAAAAAAGTAGTAGAGGGATTACTAGCGTAGTAATACTACTCCCTGCGCGCCAACTTCTCAGTAATTTTTGCCTCGGCTTTTCTACCGGAGGGTCTCATGTTTGATGCGAACTCAGACGAGTTCTATTGGTCTCCAGTGGCCATCGCGCTACTACTGCTAGGAAAGAAGGCGCAGAGTATCTCCAATCCTGTACGGCACGGCTATTGGTTCAGCCACGCCGTACAGGAAAAAAAAGACGAAAAATGAGAATAGAAGATGAAAGAAAGAAACACCCGTGTGGAGAGACCCTGGCGTAGCCCCCATACGGAAGCAGGTAGGAGTTCCAAACATTCGGCGGCCCTCCTCACGGAACAGAAGGGAACTATGGAAAACCCATTTAACCTTACACACTAACCTCGTCAGCAGGAACTGCGGGGAGCTGCAACATCTCCTGCAAAGAAGGTACTCGGGTTGGCCCCTGGGGTCGTAAGGCCCATAGGGCCAGAATATTATTATTATATTATTATATATTTTGCTTAACCTCCGTAGCAGCAACTCAGGCGTTTCAACAGAGAAACTACTTGTGCAGTTTTCAAATACCGCATATTGGGTAGGCGTGGTGGCCACGTGCGCTACTACGGGCAGGGAAACAAGGCGCAAAGTATAGTAGGAGACACTCAAGTGGTCGGCATCTTTTGTGTCCTTCCACACGAGAGAGACTAGAGAAATGTCCCGCGTACCAGGTGGGCTATCTCGATCGACACCCCACCTCACGGAACAGAAAGAGGAAAGTAGAGAACCTACTTAACTTTACAATACTAACCTCATGAGCAGGAACTGCAGCCAAATGCAATATCCCCTGCAGATAATTCACTCGGGACCCTTGGGTGCGTGATGCCCAAACATATTGTGGCAGGGATAGCCCCCTCCACAATATGCCCCTGAGGGCTAAGGCCAGAATATACCCGTGAGCGCCTATTCAGGCTAAAGTAACCTGCGGGGTCTCCCTGTAACCGTAACGCCCACACGGTGGGTGAAGTTAACGATCTCAACCCTGTGGACCGCCCTATAAACTGTATACTCCTTAGGGAAGCTTCCATCACTTTGCGTGGAAAGTTCTTCCTAGCATAACTACTACCATTCAGCGCACGGAATAAACAATGAAATGTAAAACTGAGAAGTTTTCTGAATGCATTCAAACAACAACCTTGTTCGATGCAGAATTAAAGTGATCGTATAATTAAGAGTCTTATTGTATGTAACCAATACCAGCCGAGGAAATTGCTGAAAGTAAGAAGCTAGGATATATACTTAAGAACTACCTATATCAAATTACCAAATTAACTCATGGCACATGCGACTAACATTAATCATATAAGAGTATAAAGAAATTAAGACAACGTAGTTGCCAGTTTGACATTAGCAACATTATACAACTTAGTGTGAACCTTCAGCCGTAAAAGTGTTACGTGAAAGGAAAAGGAGCATTTATGTTACGAAAAAAAGAGCAGAATACGCACAATAGACCACCATGTATGAAAAGGAACAGAAGAAAATCTAGTAATGAAAGGATAAAAAGGGAAGGAAGTTCGGACCAAAGCCCATCTGAAGCTGAGACAACCGGGAAAGCTCCCTAGTGACGAGGGCTCCCCCATTCCATTCCAATATGAAAATCTTAGGTTAACAGTAGATATTTGCGAAGCTCTCTCATGTACACAATAACACATCAGCCATTTGCGTAGCGATTCTCCTGATTAGGAGAGGGTGCAGTGTAAGTACGTACATATAAGAGAATATAGTTATTCAATATAGTCTCTGCTTTATCATGCGCAGCAACGTTTTCACTTCTAATGCATTCAGCTTCATCCGAACGCAGCGCTGTTGACACTCGCCAAACTAACGGCAAACTGAAAAATATTCTTAAAAAGGCGATTTTTTGCAATTTTGGTGGCAAGGGCATCACGTTATGTTATTATTTTTACATAACCTTCTCACCACCACTGATGCTCATAACGGCATTTCAATAGTGTATCTCTGTCATTAAGATAGTGCTTCGTTAGAGTATGGGGTATCTATTTTCAATAGTTGAAGTTGGGGATTTGCGGAATTAGATCTTTCTAAAAAATAGTCAATACTTTGTAAAAATTGCTATAGTAATCCTCTATGTGCAGAAAGCTTCTGAAATATATCAGTAAGTAGTAGTAGTAGTAGTAGTAGAAGTTTTTACTAGCGTTTCAGTGGCACACTGCCTATATCGCGCAGAACTATTCCTGTGTTTAACCACCGGCTCGTGCGCCGACTAGGGCGCGTTTTAAATTGTCAATGATTTTTGTCTCGGCTTTTCTGCCGGTAGGTCTCAGAGTGGTCAGTGCGCTACTGACAGGAAAAAGGCGCAAGTTGAGCATCTTCAACCCCCGGGCGCGGCTAACGCTGTCGCTCAGCTACGCCGCACAGGGGAAGAAAACGAAATACAAGAAAGTAGAATCTAACGGGAATAGGTCGGCCACCTCCCGAAACAGAAGGGGAGGTATCGAGAGCCTACATAACTCTACAAAACTAACCCCGCCAGCAGGAACTGCGGCAAGCTGTAACATCTGCTGTGGAAAAGGCACTAGGGACCCTTGGGTGCACGAGGAACCAAGTACATTGTGGCAGCGAAAGGGTCCGCCAGAATATATCCCTGAGGGCAATTGTGCTCGCATGACAATCTCCTTAGCTAAGTTTATTCGCTTTTTCATTTGTTCCTCAGATATTAAAATGATTCCGACATAATGACAATAGCTCACACAGGGCCGGAGCGTAAGTCGCAGCTGCTCTCTGGGAATGGGCCTGTTGGTCCGTCTACAGCCAGCTATCTACTCTAATCCCATCTCTACTGTAGTTATTTCCTATTTGTAGCTACCGATGACATTGTAGTAACTCCTCACAGACATTCATACTACATATAATAAAAACATCATTCCAAACACAACCAATGGTTACCCTGCTAGTCTATCAAGCTTTTTTACCGATTAACCTTTCCCAGATTTCACTCTGTTGTTCCAAAGCTTTTGCGTGCAGCTATCCCTTTGTAAATAGCCTCAACGTACTTATCCTTTTGAGGATCTCTTCCCAACAGAAGACGGATCAGCAGTGGTAGTTGAGGAACAAACACTTCCTTTTCATACGCTGCGGGTACTTTATTGCCTCGCATCAGCTGCACAAATTATTGCGATACTTCATCAGTTTGTGTTAGTCGTTCTGCCAAAAGCAAAGGTGTTCTCCAATGAAGAACACGTTGAAGACACATAGTATACATAGTGGGTCGATAGAAGCCCAGAGTCAATGAACGAGGGTGTTCCCACGTAGGATCAACACACGTGGAAACAAATCGCGGAAGAACAAGAAGAACAGAACGAAGCAACAGCAGTAGGGGTATAAAATACAAGCACAGTATAAGAACCGGCGAGAACGCTACTCCCCATAACATAGGATGGGCGAACCTAACCTAGCGACTGCACAACAATTGAGAAAAAGCTCATGGCAGTTCCATCTTCGCACACAAATGTAATAATCTGGCTCAGGTTACAGGCAAATATGTCGATTTCAAAAGAGTTTCACGGAAACGACAAAAAAAAGCTTTCCACTAATAAATTCGTAGTTGTATAACGTTAGGCTACGATTAAGCGTCGTCGCATTACCCAAAACGTCATGGACACGTAGTAGCAGTGTTATACCTATTGTATGCAGTTGAACGTTTTCTCTACCAACACCTATTTACCTCTATACGGTACAGAACGACTCAGTGACTGCACGAAATCCCTGAATTTAAGGAATTTCGTGAAAGCGGAAGGGATACTTTCGGTAACACAAGGGGCATTAGGTGATACGAGGAAAGGTACAGAAGAGCGAAAAAGTAGCAACGCAATATGCCTGAACTAGAGCGATTGCGTGATATCCCTGAGTTTGCAATCTTGCTCAAACATACGAGGCTGTTGGACTCGTTCTGTACTAGTAGTAGTAGGGTAAGAAAGGGTAAGCCTCTCTAAGTAAGTACTAAGCTCTTCTAAGAGAGGAAAAGGAAGGGACACATGGCATGTCGATAGAAACGGGGAACCCATCCACGAAGGTGTTCCCACACAGGATCAACGCGCATAGGAACAGCAAGTCGTGAAAGAAAACGAAAAAAACAAAAACGTAAGAGTATGAAATCGGAAGAAGCAAAGTGGGCACGAAAGACAGATGTCCCGAAGGCCTAGCTAATAGCTAAGGTAACCCACACAAATCCCCTGGGGTCCCTGCTCCCCATAACATAGGATGGGCAAACCTACACTAACCTAACCTTATGACCCATCCTATGCCCCCTGAGGGATCGTTCTGTACTGTGGCCAGCGGCAACATCTCCTGCGGAAATGCCATGCGGGACAGCCCCTGGTGAGTGAGGCCCATATATATTCTGACAGGGATAGGGACCGTAAAAATATATTCCTGAAACATATTACCCTTCCATACACGCACGAGCGTGTAGTTTCTCCAATCATAATAAGTAAGAACGAATATGTGCCTCAGTTTTTCAGAATATAGAGAGTTAATGCCTAAAATTATTTTAATTTTTCGTAACAACAGCACCTGAGACAGTGTCCCCAAGTTAGAACAACTGCTTTAAAATATGTTACGCTAACAAACGGCGTATACATCTTCACTCCCGAAAAATCTCGGACTGAATTTCTTTAGTCTTTATCGTCGAAGACGAAAAGAATTTGGTGTTGGTAAGCGAAGTACTACCTCAGATACGTTGTTTAAATCTTGCCTAATGCATGCCTAGCTAGTAGCTTAAATAATTTTTAAGTATCCAAAGCTCAATCCTGAGAACAAAAGAGACCTTTCCTTTCTATTATTATATTGTGGCTTTTCCCGCCGTATTAGATACAAAGACTATATAACAGCGATCCAATTTTGTAGCATATAGTTTAGAAGTTTACTCGAACTCAAATGAGTTCTATCAGAACAATCTTGGCCAGGTGCACCATGTCTGGCAGGAAATAGGGCGCGAGCATCTCCAACTCCATACGGCTCGGTCGAACGAAATCGCTCAGTTGTGCGGCGCAAAGAAGGAGACGAAAAACGAAAAGAGAAGAAGACAGAAGAAAGCGAACACACGTGCGGGGGGTCCCTTCCGTGGCCCCCACACGGGAGCAGATAAGGAGTCCCATGGGATGGGTCGCTTACCACCATTCGGCGGCCCACCTCGCGGAACAGAAGGGAAAATATAGAAAACCTACCTAACTCTACAAAACTAACCTTCTCAGCAGGAACTGCGGCCAGATGCTACATCCCCTGCGGAGAAGGCACCCGGGACCTTTGGGTGCGAGATGCCCAAACATATTGTGGCAGGGAAAGGACCCGCCTTAATATGCCCCTGAGGGCAACCTCTCCTTAACCATATTTTATTTGACCAGGTAGTATTATTTTACAAGGGTTCTTTGTCACATTGTCTTTCTACAGAGAAAAAAGCACAGTAGAACTGCATAAAATAGGGTAAAGGGTAGAGCAAGATGCGAAAACTCAGGAGGACAGAGTTAAGCCTTCCCATCCGTTACATTTGGGACCCAAAGAGAGGAAGATGGAACGTGTAGTCTGTTAAGCAAACCGGAAAAACAAAGGGAAGATCGTTGAGCATGGGAGTAATTAGTGGAGGAAGAAGAGCAAAATCAAGAACAAGATCATTGACAGAAGTAGGAAAATGAAAGGAAGCACGGTGACCACGGAAGAAAAATGTCTCGAAGGTCTAATTAACCTTCAACAGACGAACGAGGTAAAGTTGAGATACTTTAAATTGTGCTCTGAAAAACTATGTTTAATGCGGGTGGCAACATATCAGATAACCGTGGCGATGAACAAGGATATGAACCACAACTTTTTACTCTCGGTATAAATTTCGGGTTAAAATTAAGTTCGAAATTTTCAAACACAAATTAGCTAAGCGCAATGCTCACATAAAGTGATGCTTGAGACTTGAAGCACAACCGTATTTGGTATAAAGTGATGCTTGAGACTTGAAGCACAACCGTATTTGGTTACAATACGTAGGGTTATACCTACCTACTTGCTTCAAGCTAAAGCTAAGTTTCGAGTAGGAAGCTATTTGAAATGAAGTAGAGTTCATTGAGACACATTCCGACCATCAAGCGTACTTCCCGTTTTATCAACAGTAGATCGGGTTCCTGCCGATGACATGATAACCAGACCAAAATGATAAAGTAATAAGTAACGGCGATTTTCACGTTTAAGGTCTATTCAGCAGAGTACAACAAGGAGCTTGGCAGCATTAAAACAAGTCATTTCAGACACACTGGTACTTGGAAGTCTAGAAATCCGAGATTCCTCTTTAAAGTAGTACAGAGAGGGATGGACAACGTCCAGGAGGAGAGGGTTCCAACGATCACTCGTACGATAAATGATAATTAAACGAAAACTTGGTGCTGTCCTGTGGCAAAATATCTCGGCAATCATACGAGAGCAACTAGGAGGGAGTCTGACTGTCACTCATGATAAAAAAAAAAATAGTACTACTTGCTCCAGAACCAAATTGTTCATCATCTGCTTTCGTATCGATGCTACGTCGATAGGGACAAACAGTGGGAAGATATTCCCTAATCCATATACAGTATGTCGTGCCTGCCTGTTGCACAAGGCTTTAGTTACAGCATGTTGGTGGCAAAAGTTTTTGTGACTATTTATCTATATATATTTTACAAGGTAAATCTCTGTGACTGCAATATAAGAACTTTCTCGTTACATTTAGAAACTCCCCAATTGCAGGGGAAAGTCCTCAATCTCCTCAATGAAGAAAAATTCCTCTAATTTAAGAGAACTTCTGTAACTGCAATGGAAACCAATCTAATTAATTCTTAGGCAACTAGAAGAGAAGATCCTCTAATTACAATGAAATTTCCTCCAACTAAAAAACAATGCCCCGTCCCCCCCCAACTGCAAAGAAATCCTCTCTAACTGTAAGGAGAAAGCCTCTAGTTGCATATACAAAGTCAAGTGGCAACAGCAGAGTAAAGGTAACACATAAGGCAGTCCTTCGTATAATAGCAAAATCACTACACAATTAATTGCAGACAATCATTGCATGGCAACTCATGGCGAGGCCACGCTATACAATCGGATGGTCAGATTGTGAACATACGTTCAGCTTTAATGATTTAAAGGTGTATCTACGATGCCGACTTCCACGGTGTAAACGGGATGACGTGAGAGATGGTCATCCGGTCACAAGTTGAGCGGGCGAAAGCATAGCGTGGCCCCGGCACAAGCAAATGTAGTGAAATAAACTGCTTCATGAAAAAAGCTACACCGTATTAAATTGCCTCCGTGAAAAAAGTCTCGTGTACTAAAGTTCATTTAAGCCTACAATTGACATGGTGACTACATATTATGGTAAAAGCAACGGCAACAGCAGCTTTGTATAAAGGGTTCTCAAACAGTCTTGTTCTAAGCGTCCATGTCACAAGCTAACACAATGTAATTCAGCGCTTTCCAAGCTTGTCGGCATAAAAATATGCATTCCCAAAATACAAGAAAATCCTCTAGTTTGGTGGTCCCCTCAAATCCCTGAAATGCAACCTGGTTGAGAACCACACAGCTGTATGTTCGTTGGTCAAACTCTACTTACTATGAAGTCATCTCACTGGCTGTGATTTTCCCTTAGACATCCGAGTTCCTTGACTTGACATAACGACAATAGCTTGGAGAGGGCCAGAGCCTGGGCCTCGGCTGGCGGCTACCGAAGTAGGAGTGTGGCACAGTTCAATAGAAGCATATTTGTAAATTTCCTCCTGAATATACAGAGGATGGATTCTTATATCATAGAGTGATGTTCGCAGCCATCCTCTTGTCCATGAAAGACTCACAATTTCCTGCTATGGAACTGTGCAGCAACCCCACTGCTATGGAACTGTGCAGCAACTCCGCTGCTATGGAACTGTGCAGCAACCCCACTGCTATGGAACTGTGCAGCAACCCCACTGCTATGGAACTGTGCAGCAACCCCACTGCTATGGAACTGTGCAGCAACCCCACTGCTATGGAACTGTGCAGCAACCCCACTGCTATGGAACTGTGCAGCAACCCCACTGCAATGGAACTGTGCAGCAACTCCACTGCTATGGAACTATGCAGCAACCCCACTGCTATGAAACTGTGCAGCAACCCCGCTGCTATGGAACTGTGCAGCAACCCCACTGCTATGGAACTGTGCAGCAACTCCACTGCTATGGAACTGTGCAGCAACCCCACTGCTATGGAACTGTGCAGCAACTCCACTGCTATGGAACTGTGCAGCA
>LQNS02277097.1:36478518-36496609 GCA_001587735.2 Parhyale hawaiensis | reverse complement strand
AAAATTATTAGAATCAATCTATATCCACAAAAACGCGCCTTCGTTAAATGAACAGGCCAGTTCCGTGGATCTTTTCATTTTGAAATAGTTATAATGTCTTTGTTTTTTAATTGAGGCAGTTTTGGTATCATAGTGCAATTTGGAGTCACTTATAAGTGATTTCAGAGATTCAGTCCATAGAGAGGTCAATTACCAGCCACCCGGTTACACAGTGAATTACACAATACGCTCCCAGCTGTGCAGTGAATTTACACAAAATGCTGTCAGCTGTGCAGTGCGTCACACAATAAACTGCAAACTGTGCAGTGAACCAAACGATATATCGCCAGCTGTGATAGCAAAGTGGGCAACAATCTACTGGTGTGTGTAAAGTAACATTAGTAAGATATGCATGAAGTGCAGAGGGTGCAACAACCTACAAACCTTACCTATTTCTAGTTTTATATTGGGCCTGAAATGTAGGACAAGATATGGGGAACCGTAACGGAGGGTGATATTGAAACGGAAGGTGAGTTTGAAAGGCCTCCAAAAAGCTTTTGTTTTTTTCATGTAATGTGAGAAACATTATACATAGGTATATAAAAGTAGATATACTGGGTGTTTCAAAATTCGAGGTACAAAATTTGACTTTAAGTAGAAATATGGAAAACAAAGAGATTTTCATGAGCGACAAAAATTTCAAAACTCATTAGTTTTTGAGAAATGACGACCGGAAATACTTAAGGGGGAAGTACCATATCAGTTTTTTTTATTCATCTGCTGATTTGAACGAAACTTGACACAGATAAGTAAAATTGAAAATAAAAGTGGGTTAGACTCGTGAGCTTTTTTCCATTTTTCCCTATTTAGTCCTACAGTTTCTGAGCTATAAGAGATGATTTTGGTTTCAACATAATCGGACTTTGATTCTCTACAAATAAGCACTGGGGTTTTATGATCGTTGAAAAAATGTCTGAGAAAGTACTGAAAATAACAAAATTATTTTTATTTCCAAATTTTCCTCAATAGTGCGCTGTTACTCGTCTCCTAATTCAACGATCATAAAACCCAAGTCCTTATTTGTAGAGAAATTCCGCTAACTCCGCTTATTTTGAGATCAAAATCATTCCTGTTGCTCAAAAACTGTAGGACTAGATAGATTTTCCCCAGCTCCCTTTGTATTTTCTTTGAGTATCTCGTTTTCTATGGGAAAAATGGAAAAAAGCACAGGAGTTTAACCCACATTTATTTTCAATTTTCCACATCTATACCAAGTTTAGTTCAAATCGGCACATATATAAACAAAAAAATTGGGGTACTTCCCATTATTTCAGGTCGTCATTTCTCAAAAAAAAAAAAAGTTTTGAAATTTTTGTCACTCATGAAAATTGCTTTATTTTCCGTTTTTGTACTAATAGTGAAATTTTGTACCTCGAACTTTGAAAAACCCCGTATAGGTCTATAATATGAATGTCATATTTTTTAACACATTACATAGCTACATTAAATTCAAAAGGCTTTTGAAAGCCTTTCAAACTCGCTCTCTATTTCAATTTCAACCTCCGCTACAGTACTGCGCAGTCCCCCATCCAAGGATAGTTGGAACTCCATCGGGAACAACCGAACAAGAGGAAGGTATTATAAGGAGATTTGGACCTCCCTAAATTAGTACTAAGCTTTTCTTAGAAAGGAAAAGGAAGGGACATATAGCATGTCAATAGAAAAACGAGGAACCCATGCACGAAGGTGTTCCCACAGAGAATCAACGTGCATGGGAAGACCAAATCGGGAAAGAAGAGGAAAAACAGACAACAGTAAGATCAGAAGGAGTATGAAAGTGGAAAGAAGCAAAGTGGGACCAGAGCAAAGCTACCGGTGTTGTATAAGTATGAAGGGAGAATTGCAAAAGTTCCACTGGATTGACCTCTATCAGTAACATTGAGTGAAACAGTGGGGTGTTGCAGCTCTGCACACCTTATATTTGAGCCGCCACTGACTCATATCACCTTGTTACACTCCACAGTTGCTCCAAATAGTAAGTCGTGAAGCCTTGGCAGAGTGGTTGCATAGCTTTTCTGTGGAAGCTGAAAATGACTAGAGACTGGTTCAAACAAAGGCGTGAGTGAGGTACGACGGGTTAACGGCATTTGAGTCAGGGGGTCGGGAGTGCAAGAACATTAAGAACCATAACTCTAAAATATTCAACATCGGAAACAGAAACAACTACACCAAGGGTAACAAAGTTAGTTCATTAACATATTTTAGTGTGCAGGGTGCGTTCAAAACAATGCTACTGTACCCTAATTCACAGGCACAGTAATCTTAAATCCAGTTAGGTAGATTTACTTTCATAACTGGCACACGCCAACTGAAATTAATGATGGGGAGTTGTTGAAAAGAAGTATACCATCAAATTACATTTAGAAAGTATCTGGCAGAAGAATTGCCCTTCAGAATTCAAAAATTCTACTTTGGGCATGTCGACACTTTCGTATTACACTTAAGTATAAAGGGTGTTTTTTTTATGGGGAGAAATTTGAACCATAGGTAAAACAACTCAAAATAAATCGATTTTTATGAATGATAAAATGCACAAAACTCATTAGTTTTCGAGTTATAGTGACTTGAAGAAATTTAAAGCTTTTAGTAGGATAGCTACTACGTGCGCGCCAAGTTAGCTCTAAATTTGATCGTTCAGTTCGTTTTCCGACCACATTCCTGCCCACGCGTTTACACTGAATCGACTTTGATGATTATTTGGGCGAATGACATGAGGATTATTCAGCTTGAGCTCAATGATGGTTATTGTGAATGTTAAAAAACCAATCGCGAGTAAAATACGCTTCATCTGTGGAAAGAATCAGTTTGGAGAAGTTGGGATCCCTAGTTCGCTGCTGCATGAACCACTTTGAAAATTGTACACAAGGTCCAAAATCTGGTGGCAGTAACCCTTGCTTTTTTTTTAAATGACACGGATGTCAACGCTGACGACGTAGTGTCCGCCATATAGCATTGTGATTACGTTAAATGCCAAGTTTGAAACTACAGATATTTTTCCTAACCATCAAATACTTGCAGTTTTTATTGCAAAAACAATAAAGCTGCTTTGGTGGTACGGAAACGTGCTGGACTATCAAAATTAGTGCTAACACTGGCGCGTATAGAACCCTACTTATCGATTTAAATTTCTTCAAGTCACTATAACTCGAAAACTAAGGTGTTTTGGGCATTTTATCATTCATGAAAATCGATTCATTTCGAGTTTATCTACCTATCGTTGAAATTTGTCCGCCAAAAATATATATACTTACATATAGGTACTAAATTCCATCAACACAAAAAGAATGCCAATGCTTGGCAGTTTTCATGATATAGAATGAGACACCGTAACAACACAGACTCAATTTTTTTGAATTGCCAAAATCGGTAGCTACTTAAGCTTGCACCCATTTGGGAAAAATTAATTTTTTTTCCAACTTAGTGTCACACATGCTACTTGGGCGAGCATAAAATTCTATCGTTGTTATATTCTCTTTCAATTTTGAGTAGAAGATGCGGCTGCCGAAGGTAGGGATTGATTTTGAGATATAGCTAGTTATTCTAAAGTGCATGAACTGTTTCGGTAAGTAGGGTAAAGACATATATATATATTTTCCCAATTGGCAAGCGTTGAAACGACTGCCTAATGAAGTTTTTTCCACCGCTTTAATGAATTATCTAATCTTGCCATTATCGTTGGAATAGCAGTTTGGACAGTTAGCTATGTATCTGACGCTATGACACAAGGCGTTGAAGACAGTAATGGTTGCGCAGACCTCCAGAAGCTGCAACTGCTTCGCAAGCAGTGACTGGCCGGTGGCATAAACACCTATCACAGATGAAACACCATGTGCGTACTGTGCAAAATTCAGCCAGGTCCCAGTAAACTCTAAGCATTATACAACACAAGCTAAAAAAGGAAAAGCAAATAGGCAGTGCAAAACAGAATGTAAGCAACTGAAATCATAAAAGAAAAACTCACTACAACTGACGCAGAGAAGCTGCTTCCACCCTCTAGCTAATACTGAAATAAATGCACGAGAGAAAAATCACAACCTACAAAATGAACTGCGTGATCAATTAATGTACAAAATACGATGTAGGGCCTACCTATTGAATGTAAATCAGGGTTACATTATGATTCGAATGCCTACAGAAATACGCGGTACACAGCAGAATTTTGTTCAGAACTTCAGAAACCGGATTCGAGGTTAGGTGTCTTTGAAAAAAAGTGTAGGTAGCTACGTCAGAACTGGAAGAGGTATTCCTTTTTTTTGTAACCTATTCGTTAAGGCTGCGTGACAGTCACCTATGCTATGATGGCTATCACGTGATGCGGTGTTAACCTCAACAATGACGACAATACCAATGCCTCAATCATTAAGGGTAATAAAGAGTGGATGGAACTACTGCCAAGGATTAACCAAGCCGAAGGTGAATGCTTGTCAAGTACCGACTATGTCCATGGTTACGCAGACGTTATCATTTTAACGTTGAGACTTGAACTACGGTAATGCGGTTATCGTCAGCATTGAGTCTTCACTAAAGCTGAAAGAACATCGCTCAGATGAGACAATGGTAAAGATTACATAGTTTAACTATATTTAATCAAGGTAAAACTATTAAACAAGGGGATTTTTTGTTAAAAAAAAATGAGCGAAAACAAGGAACAGCAAATCGAGAACGAAGACAAGGGAAAGACACAAAGATCGTCAGTAATGATAGAAAAAAAGGAAGAACAGCCGAGTTAAGGCTAAAATAACCTATAGACCCCATGGCGAAGGAAAACCCTCCCAAAGATCAAATGAGCAAGCTTAGCTTATCTAGCACGGTGCCCCATGGCCACAGTTCTCTTACTATGGTAGTTATGTAAGACAGTAGAGCCTGCACTTGCAGAACTGTGACGTCACACAAAAGTGTATCAGCCAATAGCGTCACTCCTTTTGCAGTAGGGCATCCTAGGTAATCCCAAGACCGAGGCATCTTGGGTAATTTCCCCAATGGCGTCATATGTGCGAGAGGCGATGTGTGTGTCGCGATCGTTTATTATATGAACGCTTGTAAAATTGTTCAATTGCAGTTTATTGTGTTCTGCATGGATGTATAACAATCTATTTTATAACCTGTCGTAATGTGAAGTTTTCTTGGTGAATGAAAATCGTCCTATTTTGTCTTTTTCAACCTATGCGAAGCATTCTAACTCACGCAAGGCATTCGCTTTTACTTAGGTAAACATTTTCGGACGATTTCCTCAGCTTTTTTAATGGCGCTGGAAATCAAGAAGCAAAACAACAAAACATGAAATCTATGATTTATCATTTTCCTTCATTTATGTAATGAAGTGTATGTGTAGTTAAGATTTAAGATAATTAAATAAAAGATACACAGTTGGCGGGAAAGTCCTCCTGGTATAGTACAACGAGCCATGCCTCGTGGCCTCTTTTGTTGACTCAGAATAGTGACACAGCGGTCGCTCATTGGCTGAAATTGACGTCAGTCAGGCGATCGCTGATTGGCCCCGGGTGTTCGCTTAGAGCTGACATAACTATCTGTAGTAAATGAACTGTGTCCACGGCCCACTGATGTCCCTTGAAGTGATTCGTAGCTAACAATGAAATGCGCAGTACTGTAACTCTGAACGTCAATTCAAGGATGGTAATTTTTTTTCTTCTCTGAAACCAATAGCAGCACTAATCAGCAAGCAGTCTGTGGAAAAAAGTTTACGCATAAATACGCAAACAGTCCTTCAAATTACCTATTTGATCAAGATAGCTCTATAAATAAAGAGCAAATGTGAGCAGGATGTGACAAAATTTTTCAATGCAAGAATATCTAGCAGTTCCATTTCAAAGTTCACATTAAGTATGATCTATTTGTGTAGCAAGTTTTCCCAGTTACAGACTTTTGAAACTTTTCCACAATAGCTACAGTGCCCGAAAGCTTATATAATGATTAGTTACGCATATTTTCTCACCTGCCGGGAAGTAGCGAGGTGTTGCTTAGTCTTCTCGGAGTCACCAAGGTGGGCGTAGTAAGCAATCTCAGCTCTCCCAGCCTCCTCGCCTTCCTCCTCCAAGCGTTGCAGTTCCAGCAATACTTCGATCAGCTGCGAAGAAGCGAATTCTCTCAGAAAATTCATCTTGCCGGACACTTCGAAGCACGATGAATAACAAGCATTTTAAAACATACTTCATTTATGAAGAATATTCTTAAACTATCAGATAATACGACAAAAATACTTCACCTTTTCTGTTGAGCGAGTGATTTCTGTACATCTCGAGCCATTTGGACTCATGCAAAGTAGGTATTTAAAAGGATGGGATCTTGTAGTCCGGGCATAATTGATTAATGAATGAATTATTTGGGGTCTAAACTGCCAATACGTACAGGTTTGGTTAAAAGTGCACATTATCAGAGCTGAATAGAAAGGTAACAACTAGTATGAGGCTCGCTTTCTTTGTTGGTTTGGGTACGTGTCTCAAGATAAAAATACTTGCACACTGTTGCTCGTATGCAAGTTACTCAACAGCATGATGGACTCCTACTATTAGGTCTTACTGTATGTACTGTCATACGTTGAGTAGCTACGTAGTTTCTAGTCAAGTCAAGTCGGGGAAAAATATCAACATATACTGTAACTACCTTCAAATGCTCTACGTTTAGTTTCTCAATAGCCTGAGACTTAGCTACAAAATATCTTACTCTCTTCACTGTTAGAAATTTGATTAGACTATGTAATTTTGTCGTACCTGCCTTTCCAACAGGATTCATCCGAATTACTTTATGCAAAGCAGCATTTTTTCATTAGATTTAAAAAAATAGCAATATGTACCAGTGAAGTATACAATCAGTATTACAAGCGGAAAAAGCACTTCATAGATACATAAAAAAATAGGTGAACACTTCTAGTAGCCTAATAATAGTTGGAAAAAGTGGTCAACAAAAATTCTACCTATTTTATGATAACTGTTTAGCTCAAAGAGAGCTCCAGCCATTTGGAACTTGGAAAATATCCTAGCTACTACTTTACCTGAAGTTGAGTGCCTAGCTTCTAAACAGGCGGAGCCAGTCGGGTACTTGTAAGATATCTACACAAATACTTAACCTTCTTAAGCTTAGTGTCTACAGTCGAAAGAGGTGTAGTCACTCGGGCTCTTGGAAAATATTTACATAAACACTTTTCCTTTTTACGCTGCGACCCACGACAATAGTGATCACTAATTATTTAATTTTTAAAGTATGGTACTTTCAAGTGACAATACTCATTTCATATTCGAATGAAGTGTGCAGCACGACGCAACGATTTTTTGGAACATTTGGTTATCTTACATTGTGAAGTTCTGGCCATAGTATTCATTTATTCCTGCTTCTCTACAGATCAAGGTGAGCCCTGATATTAGTTTAATAAACTAAAATATAATATGGGCGTGCTAAGCATCTTAGTGATACTGAAGAGAAAAAGGATCTTCATTAGCTATTACCTATTGCAAGAATTTTAGGTCGACAGGCTGCGACAGTGCAACGATTCAGAAATGATATCCCAGTCGAAAGCAAAGGTCCAAGGGGAGACAGTCATGAAATTACGAGATACCGGTATAAGGTAACTTAACCGTCACATAAGGAAATATCCCTAAATAATTAGTAGAACAACTTTTGAAAATGCAGCCCTTTCTAATGTATACCAATCAAGAAACGAGCGCTAGGTTTAAACTCCTGAGTAGGAGCCTCCATTGCCAAAATGGCATATGAAACTAAGGCATGACTGGGCTTGTACGAACATAAAACAGGATATGCAAAATGACTTGCTCAGATGAGACCAGAGCTGCCTTGGATAGCGCTAGGCCGAACGATGAGCTGAGATAAAAGAAAAAATTCCATCACCATTTACGTCGCCACGAGGGATAGGTGGAATGCTGTGATCAGGCATTACAAATACAGTAATGAAATTGATGGCCCCCATTAGTTCGAGGAGTGAAAATCAATTCCACTAGTTATTGCCAGCTTTTGAGTGAAGTTCATTTTACATGGCTTGCTATGCAAAGTCTGTCTCTATGTAAAAAAAAAAACTTGTGTTCATGCAAGATAATGCTCCTGCTTAGTCGGCAAAAGCAACGAAGGAGTACGTATCAGGCTTCTCGAGAACTGAAAAAGAAAAAAGGTTGACTGTGTGGTCACTAACTTCTCCGCATCTGAATCCTGCTGAAAATTTTTGCGCCACCATCAAGACAAAAATCTACGCTGATGATGAGCTAATTCACTTTGAAACAGGAACTTTGGTATGCCATGCAAATTGCTCTGAGGTCTGCAGGTGTTACAATTAGAGAATTGACTGATTCTACGAATGAGCGCATTTTTGACAGAATTTAATGAAACCGCTATTACAATGAAAATATTGGTGTTTCATCATTGTTCAATAAATGTCTTCATAAAATTTGTTCTTCCTTATGTATCAGATTGGTTAAATTAAAATTGTTCGTTTTAATATCCTTTCTGCGTTGACTTTTTTTAACTCGTGCCTAATATTGTATTTTAGTCAATATGTCAGGGTATGAAAAAATAATCTTTTGTTTGAATGCCAGACTTTTAAACAATAATGCAAAGATACCAAGCATTTTATACACGTTCTATTGAAATTTTGGACAATAATTTGCTCTAATAAGTACCGTATATATATAAATATAGCTATATATATTTTAAAAACAAATAAATAGTTGAACTATTATCGTTGGTCGTACTGTAGTTTCAAAACAGGTGAACCAACTCGGGCTCTTAGAATTTATCTACACAATTACTTTACCTTCTTATGCTGAGTGCCTAGTTTCTGAACAGCTCGAGCCACTCGGGCCCTTGGGAAGCCCATCTCGGCCACAGAGCACACCAAATTTTGAACTTCAAAGTCAAGCTCTGGAAAAGGATCAGGCAATTCCAAAGGACTCAATATGGCAGGCACAGCATTAGACTCCGATGAACTACTCGCACTGCTGCTACAGCTTCCTCCGCTCTGGGTGTTACCACTCGAGTTCAACGTCCCACTATAACTGAATGAATTCCTGGTGTCAGTGCTACTCTTAGTAACTGTGGAGGTAGCTACCGAAGTACTGGTCACACTTTGGGATGCGCTGACGTAGTTGTATTGGTATGGGGTGGTGAAGGAATGGTGAGAAGGCACTGAGGAGTAGGGAAGATTGGAATTAATAGGTGGCTGGCTCATTTGATGGATGGGTAGCGAGTTCTGTACAGCAGCGTAAGCATTACTAGCAATGGGGTACTGGCCATAATTGATATTAGATACAGCGCTAAAGTTGCTGGAAAAAGAAGCATTAGCAGTTGAAGCAGCAGGACCGAAGTTGGAGTTGTTACTCGATGGAGGAGTGGCTGGTGAAGAAAAAGACGTAGCAGCTCCGTAGTAACTGAGGACAGGAGATGTATGGGTGCTAGGGCGGGACTGGTCCAATGTAGAGCAAGTGGCACTAGGTGGTGCAGAGTCACCACTATTCTGGTTAAGTGCAGGGCCAGTGCTGGATGGTCGGCGATGGTTTGATATGGAAGCCAAAGGACGGTTCACAGCCTCTGCGGTGCCGGCTGATATGCTTGATACCTGAAACATGAGTTCATTAGGAAATGCTATAACACTACATGAACCAAGGGTACCGTACCATCCCCATCATCGTCGTAAATCTTCAAAAAAGTGATAGCTACCAATTCAAGGTTGTCCCGTTTGTCACAGGTTAGGTCTACATATTGTAAACAACACTGAGACGACTCAGCCTTACCATACCTACACACCAGAAATGTGATCACGTCCGAAAAGCTTCGAAACGAGGAACTGAAGGCAGGGTACCGAAATTTCTTAGGATGACCTACATAGTCTATGTATTTAATCCATATGCTACGGCTCATCTTTTGGCTGGGTGAGTGAAAGGAGGTCCAACACAATACTAGTCAATGTAACCGAGCTTGGCCACCCAATGAAAACACAATTAATGGAAGTGATTGAAGATAGAAATGTGTTTAATCTGTCATTACATAGCACGAAGTTTACAGAGCTTTCTGTAAGATAGTGGGCTGTAAACCTAAATAAAACTACTGCCACATAACCATACCGTAGAGACCATCCCAGTGTAAACATAGTAATAGAAATACAGAGTTAGGAACAAAACGCAAACTAGCTTATACAAGGTGTGCTGCTCACGAGGCCGGGTATTTGCTACAGCATGATAGCACTAACTGAAAGCTATCTATAATATCACAGCCGTGAAAATAATGTTATCTAAATAAAAAACAATATCAGGTCTTTAAAGGACAAATGAACTTAAGTGAAGAGTAGGGAAAATATAGACCCATGAAGAAAGCCAGAAAGCAACAATAAGAAAAAAAAAACTTGTGACAAGCCAGGGACGCCGGAACACGCCCTTTTTCTCACCATAAGCGAACTTTATACCGTACAGGACTTAGCCCAGGAGATCCTACTGCCCTTTACATCTGATCCACTATACAAGTGGAAATTCTTATTCAAATCGCAACAATTTTGCTTAGTCTGATTCCTTCTATAGGCGTTTCAAACAGGGGAATAGGGATTAATCATTATGTTCCTTTTTGAAAAATTGTTCAGATCGCCCGCCAGGCCGCCGCCAGACGCAACAGCGCTTCGGCAGGCTTAGCAGCGGTCAGCTGAGCCAGCGCAGCCTTCAGTTAGGCGGCGTGGCCACCCCGCCAGTCAGCGGGCTGACGTCTACCTCGGGGATCGAGCTGGTTCACCTCTTCATGCCCACGCAGCCATCTGGTCGCGACGGGGAGGTGGGCGGTATTCACGGTGTCAAGTTCACTTATGGTGAGAAAAAGGGCGTGTTAAGGCGCCCTTGACTGTCACAAGCATGTTTCCTCACCTCCAGCTTACTTGACACTGTACAAGACCTATTATCAACGGCCCGAACGGGTGAAATTATGGACGTCGAAGCGACCAGAGATCAGATTGTAAAGGCAGAGACAAGCCACAGCATATAACGTCCCAGCCTGTTAAATACATATCAGTTTTCACAGCTTTAGGGTACCAGACTCTAGGCGGTATTAGCATAGCAATAGTTGTAGGAAGCATATTCCTTGGGACCGAGAATAGCGGTCTCTACTCTATTGGGTACTAGGGAAAGTGAGTAGTGTTAACAAGAGTGAAGTTAAGACATTCTCGCAGGGCCCAGCCTGGAGGTAGGAACTCTGACCACAAGCCTCTGGGGCAAGAGGCCCGAGGCAAGAGTCACGGGGTTTCCAGACGTTAGGGCGCCCACTAGGGGTCTAGGATTGATAGAACCTGGATCCTGAATTAGAAACGCTGCATGACCCACAAGTGGACAAAGAAGCGATGGCTGAAGTAGATAGCCCGTATCATAAGCTGGGAAACAAGTGGTGTGTATACTCAGGACTTGGTGTAGTGACCTTAATTATGGCCTTGAGGCCCCGAGGTCAACGGCGGTGGTGACCCACGGTCGACTTCGTCAGAACTGGGTCGTGCCTCTGGGGCCGTGGCCAGTGAAGGAACGGTTCCTGACGGAGATACCGCAGGTTGAAAATAGAGGTCAAGAAAACATCGGAGCCTAGGGCTTTCATTCCCTGAGGGGCCAAGATGTAACTTTATCTTGTGATAAGCACACGGGTGCGCAATGAGAAGGAGGTAGAAGTCACCGCTGTGTGGAGTATAAGCATATTAGTTAGTTCGGCTCTGGATATCAGAGCTAAAGTGTGGAGTTGGTAAGATTATTATGAGACAATTTGGGAGCCCCAGTACACGGGAGGGCTTGGTCTCGTATAGAGGTGACTGGCTCCGGGAAGTGTTGCAACAACCATAGAGGGTAATAGGGTGAGCCGCAGTAACGAAGTGGGGAGGGACTCCCATAACCGACGGGAGATCAGTGATACCTGAGTGAAGTTTTGAGCTCCAAAAGCTGAAAACAACTGCCTCAGTTTTATTCCGATAACACTGCTGTAGACTATAAGAGCATAGGCGAGTTAATACAGAGCTTAAAGCGGGTTGCGGAACTGGTGTCCCGAAAATGCCAGCACCTGCCTGAGCTATATGTATCTTCAAGGTACTAAGACGTGAATATTGTCCTGAGTATGGACACAGCCGTTGGGGCCACTGTGTAGCGTATCTGGCAATAGAGCTGCTAGAATACGCGGGTACTGGAGAGGGTAGATTGGAGATCTTACGGCTCAGAAATGCTAGACACATTAGTGCGACGGAGACTGCACAGAGTAAAGATAGTTGGGCTGTGGAACGGTGGGTCGCCGTCTTACGTGAGCCCAATCAGGAAGATACGTCTTCCGTGAAGAACTGCCCCTTACGGCCGACGGGATAGCTTCAGTTTGGAAGCTACTGGAGACCATTCAGTCCACGCAGTTATGGACCTAGAAAGGCAGCACATCGGTAATCGCGCTAAGAAGAGCCAAGATTGACCCAGATGGTCATGTTAGCAAAAGCGTTTTCAGCGGGGGAAACCGCCGAGCACTCGTGCGATGTCTAACGCCGGGGTAACGACAAAGGTTTCCTTCTGAGGCAAAACCGAATGAGAATTTCCGGCCCAGCTGGGCGAACAGGTCCAAAGTGAACTCGTAATGCGAAATGTTCCTTCGTAGCTTGGGCTTACCCACCTATAACAGAAGTGGGACATTTAGCCAAGAAATAACTGGCAGAACAATTCTGGATATTATAAGATAATCCACTGCCGGGTTATCTATATAGCTAGCGGATTGACCCAAGAGGAGCACCGTTCCTAGCTGCGTGCCACTGAAGCGAAGGAGTGGATATACTGAGGTCTCTTGCAGTCTGATGCGAGGTTCCTAGCATAGCAGCGCCCCAAGCGTAGCTGGGGTGACACACGCACAGTACCGACAATGTGGGTATAAGAAGATCCGGCGTTGCCGGACCAGCCACCCTGTGGTTGCAAAACATGTATTATATAAAGCTATGCAGGTATCTCGATCCAAAGATATGATGTTGCGGGTTGCCCATGCCCTGTTGCACATCACCCTGCTAATGGAATTGGAACTAACGAGATATAGGGTGCATGCAAGCTGGGACACCGCTGCGGTAACGAGCGAAGTGGTGAAGGCTAAGCGCATCACTATCAGCATTTCGCAATTGTCGTGAAGAGACAGAGCTGCGTAGCGCTCTCAGCAGAGCTAGGACGCCTAAGGTACAGGGCAAGATGTGGAAGGGAATGTCGCCGGCATAGCCGGACGAACAAGTTCAGGACAATGGTCTGCGAGAGATTAGAACACATACATAACTGGGCCACTGCTGAGGTAAAGTACGAGTAGTGCGGGAAACCGTTGAAGAAAGGTACAGGTAGCGATCGTCAGGGGTCTCACACCAGGTCGCTCGTAGTCACGAGACACCGCACAGTGCAGAACTCCCAGCAGAGCCAGGGTGACACAAGTTCATGGCCAGGATGGGAAGGAGTAGATTCCCCGCTGCCTAGCCGAGGCGGAACCAGTCAAGGGCAACGTACAGAAGTTTTTTTCAAACTCAGAGCAGCGTACAAGCCAATGAGCGAAGTTTCCAGAATAGCGGGCACCGAACAAGTCGAGGATAACACACAGAAGACACTCATTGGGCTTCGTGCCAAGGCCCTACCAACACTTGCCACGGGATTTTTTTTTTTAGTTTCTTGAATTAAAAGTTTTTGAAAGTCTTTTTTTTCCTCTGCTGCTGTTGTGAGCGAGGTTCTAACGCGGTCTTGGTCGCCATGCCAAGGCCCTACCAGCACTCACAACAGGTAGCAGGTGAGTACACCTGACCTGGAATGGCCTCCAGGAACTAAGTCCCCAGACTCAGCGGCACCAAGTCAAGCGCTCCACCCACTCCCTGCAGACAGATTTTTTTTTTCAAAAGCTACACAAAGGCAAAAATTCTAATATTAAATAGAAGTCGACAAAATTAAAATTTAACGTTTCGGGATGCAAAGCCCATCTTCAGAAAACCTACAAACTAACGACCTATCAATAAAAATCTTTTATTATCAAATCTATTAGGGGAGCATGGGTGTTATCGGGAAGAGGTGTAAAATGTGAATGANGTGGGACAGCCCTTTATCTGTGACTGACTTCTTGTGTTCCCTGCCTTCCTTCTCATACCTTCCGCCACGCGCCCGACCCCCTCCGGAGCCGCCCCCTACGTAACAACAACAACAACAGGGCTTGATATCGTATAGAGGTGACTGGCTCCGGGAAGTGTTGCAGCAAGTGACAACAACCATAGAGGGTAATAGGGTGAGCCGCAGTAACGAAGTGGGGAGGGACTCCCATAACCGACGGTAGATCAGTGATACCTGAGTGAAGTTTTGAGCTCCAAAAGCTGAAAACAACTGCCTAAGTTTTTTTTACGGCTCAGAAATGCTAGACACATTAGTGCGACGGAGACTGCACAGAGTAAAGATATTTGGGCTGTGGAACGGTGGGTCGCCGTCTTACGTGAGCCCAATCAGGGAGATACGTCTTCCGTGAAGAACTGCCCCTTACGGCCGACGGGATAGCTTCAGTTTGGAAGCTAGAGACCATTCAGTCCACGCAGTTATGGACCTAGTAAGGCAACACCTCGGTAATAGCGCTAAGAAGAGCCAAGATTGACCCAGATGGTCGTGTTAGCAAAAGCGTTTTCAGCGGGGGAAACCGCCGAGCACTCGTGCGACGTCTAACGCCGGGGTAACGACAAAGGTTTGCTTCTGAGGCGAAACCAAATGAGAATTTCCGGCCCAGCTGGGCGAACAGGTCCAAAGTGAATTCGTAATGCGAAATGTTCCTTCATAGCTTGGGCTTACCCACCTATAACAGAAGTGGGACATTTAACCAAGAAATAACTGGCAGAACAATTCTGGATGTTACAAGATAATCCACTGCCGGGTTATCTATACAGTGGATTGACCCAAGAGGAGCACCGTTCCTAGCGGCGTGCCGCTGAAATGAAGGAGTGGATATACTGAGGTCTCTTGCAGTCTGATGCGAGGTTCCTAGCATAGCAGCGCCCCCATCGTAGCTGAGGTGACCCACGTACAGTACCGACAATGTGGGTATAAAAATATCCGGCGTTGCCGGACTAGCCACCCTGTGGTGGCAAAACATGTATTATATAAAGCTATGCAGGTATATCGATCCAAAGATATGATGTTGCGGGTTGCCCATGCCCTGTTGCACATCACCTGCTAATGGAATTGGAACTAACGAGATATAGGGTGCATGTAAGCGGGGACACCGCTGCGGTAACGAGCGAAGTGGTGAAGGCTAAGCGCATCACTATCAGCATTTCGCAATTGTCGTGAAGAGACAGAACTGCGTAGCGCTCTCAGCAGAGCTAGGACGTCAAAGGTACAGGGCAAGATGTGGAAGGGAAAGTCTCCGGCATAGCCGGACGAACAAGTTCAGGACAATGGTCTGTGAGAGATGTAGAACACATACATAACTGGGCCACCGCTGAGGTAAAGTACGAGTAGTGCGGGAAACCGTTGAAGAAAGGTACAGGTAGCGATCGTCAGGGGTCTTACACCAGGTCTCTCGTAGTCACGAGACACCGCACAGTGCAGACCTCCCAGCAGAGCCAGGGTGACACAAGTTCATGGCCAGGATGGGAAGGAGTAGATTCCCGGCTGCCTAGCCGAGGCGGAACCAGTACAGGGCAACGTACAGAAGTTTTTTACAAACTCAGAGCAGCGTACAAGCCAATGAGCAAAGTTCCCAGAATAGCGGGCACCGAACCAGTCGAGGATAACACACTAAAGACACTCATGGCAATGGACAAAGTCAATGCCCGGCAAAGACCAGCGTTCCCAGCATAGCCGCCGGGAGGAACAAGTTCAAGGCAACACATTGATGTTGTAAGTGGGGTAATGAGGCGCATTTGGGCGTCGTGCCAAGGCCCTACCAACACTTGCCACGGGATTTTTTTTTTAGTTTCTTGAATTAAAAGTTTTTGAAAGTCTTTTTGTAAATTTTTGAAAGTTTTTTTTTTTCCTCTGCTGCTGTTGTGAGCGAGGTTCTAACGCGGACTTGGTCGCCATGCCAAGGCCATACCAACACTCACAACAGGTAGCAGGTGAGTACACCTGACCTGGAATGGCCTCCAAGAACGAAGTCCCCAGACTCAGCGGCACCAAGTCTAGCGCTCCACCCACTCCCTGAAGACAGATTTTTTTTAAAAGCTACACAAAGGCAAAAAGTCTAATATGTATTAAATAGAAGTCGACAAAATTAAAATTTAACGTTTCGGGATGCAAAGCCCATCTTCAGAAAACCTACAAAGTAACAACCTATCAATAAAAATCTTTTATTATCAAATCTATTAGGGGAGCATGGGTGTTATCGGGAAAAGATCTAAAATGTGAATGAACAGAACTATGCGGTAGGAGCCGGATGTCAGCTCCCGTACAATCGGCAGATGTGAGGCTAGGTGTTGACAGTATGCAGTGGTACAGCCGAGATCATAATGTTGAGACTAGGGGTCTGCTTCTATAGATATGGAGGGACTCTAATGTTGTGAGCTCGATGGGATTAGAAGAGTCTATGATGGAGAAGTAATTTCTGCTGGTGGGATGGTTGTTTTGTTCAGCATGCAAGCGGGGGGGCTGAATGTGAGGATTTCGCATTTCGCAAGTGGTAAACCGGTACGGCTGGATACACCTAAATGTTGGTCAATACGGGCTTTGAAGTGTTGTCCAGTGCTACCTATATATGAGGCGCTGCAGGCCTGGCATCGGTAACGGTAAAGAACACTGGACACAAGTGGTGTGGGGGGTTTGTCATTAAATTTAAAGTAGGACCTATGGTAAATGTGTTTTTGTATGAAAATTTGAAGTCGATATGTGGGTAGGCATCAGAGAGGAAAGTTTTCAAAGTGTTTACTGCATTGACAGATGCTTTGTTGTAGAATGCTTAAATTCAATGACAAAATCCATAGATTTTTAAAGAAGTTGTTGGACAAAGGCATCATCACCGATTCGATCTACTGCTCTCTCTACAATTCAGGTGCTTTCCCTGGAGTCATGTACGGCTTCCAAAGGTACACAAAACCGGTGCCCCCCCACGACCAATTCTAGCCGCATATAAAACACCGTCCTACCCCATTGCAAAATTCCTCGTTTCAATCCTACTTGAACATTTAACAACCAATCAGTACACTTTGCCAATTCATATGACTTTCGAGACCGAATCAAAAGCCTCCAACTGCCTTCCAATGCCTACTTAGCTAGTTTTGACATCACCTCCCTTTTCACCAACATCCTTGTAGAAGAAACCCAAGAAATTATTTGTAACAAAGCCTTCAATGACAAGGACCTATTCCACAACATTGATAAGCCTATTTTCCAAACTTTCCTTAGCCTTGCTATCAAAGACTCATTCTTCATGTTTAACAATAGACTGTACAAGCAAATAGATGGAGTCTCCATGGGCTCCCCACTTAGCCCCTCACTGGCAAATATATGTTTATGCCATCACGAAACCCTCTGGCTCAACGACTGCCCACGTGACTTCAAACCCATCCACTATAATCGTTTTGTAGATGACACCTTCCTCATATTCAACTATTAAGCAGATTCTGATCTACTTTTGCAATATTTGAATAGTAAACATCCAAATATCAAATTCACCGCCGAACATCAATCAAATAATTCTTTAGCTTTTCTCGATGTTTTAATAACCAATCAAAACTCAACACTGACCACTGGAAGTTACAGAAAACTCACTTTCTCAGGCCTCGGGACAAGTTTTTTTTTTAGTCACTGCTATGATCAATTCAAAATCAATGCAATAAAAACTTTACTATTTCGAGCATACCACATGTCTTCCTCATACCTTGCATTTTCAAACGAAGTTGACTTTCTCCAAACATTCTTCAAAAATAACGGTTATCCGCACCATTTCCTGGACCACTACTGCAAATAGTTCCTAGACAAGCTGTTCGACCCCGGCATTAGCAAACCCTGGGTCAGTAAATTGGACTTCTTTCACTCGCTTCCGTTCTACAACAAAGCATCTGTCAATGCAGTAAACACTTTGAAAACTTTCCTCTCTGATGCCTACCCACATATCA
>LQNS02277097.1:36426316-36443214 GCA_001587735.2 Parhyale hawaiensis | reverse complement strand
CTACACACCCATCACGCACTGCTACACACCCATCACGCACTGCTACACACCCATCACGCACTGCTACACACCCATCACGCACTGCTACACACCCATCACGCACTGCTACACACCCATCACGCACTGCTACACCCATCACGCACTTCTATACACACATCACGCTGTGCGGGCGCGGAACTGGAGGGCCGCTCGTTCTCTGTGATGGGACCCAAGCTGTTTAATGGCCTCCCGATGCGTCTCAGAACTTTTCGTGGACCACTTCCAGCTTTCAAGAGGAAACTGGATGAGTTCTTGGATGGAATCCCGGATCAACCCCCGCTGGTGCACTACCCCTTGGCTGTAGAGGGCAACAGCCTACTGGAGCAGCTGGTGCACCGGCGGGCCCAGTTGATCTAGCAGTGCAACACTGATCCTAAGAGTGGGTGGCGCACCAGCGTGGCCCGGGACGTGAGGGCCCGAACATCATCCAGGAATACAGGCCACTTGACGTACTGACTCTGTAAGGGGGTTTCTCTTGTTCTTGTAAGTAGCCTCCAACTACGCACCGGCAGGAGCACTAGTTTGCGCTGCTCCTACTTCAGCAGGCAGCACAAGCACACGTTATCTATTGTATCACACAAGGATTCCCGGCTGAAATTACCTACTTGCAGACACTCTCATTAATACTCTATTAATACTAATACTCTCATTACTCTCTATCTTCAGTGACCTCTCTATATCACTGGTATTGGGGTATACTTCTCGTTACACGGATTACCGGAGGTTTGCCAGATGTTGGCAGTAACACACAGTTTAGACTATTCGATATCCTTTATTTGTCTCTCAGTACACTTCTCACTCTTGCAGTATGTTCATATAGACTATAGCGGCGGACTTCGCTATATCACAATGTGCTACTCTGATAAGCACTATATAATGAGTCTTAGTACAATACTTCGTACTCTACACTGTTACTAGCGCACTATGCAATTGTCTATGCACAAGCACTAGCTAAATTAGCTCTTTAGGGTGGATAGATCTTCTAGCAGGATATTACGATGCTAACACCCATGAGTACCAACCGGATTGGACGCCGGCTAGGGTATAAGTCTGTCTGTACCAGCGCTGATGATGGCTTTTATCACTTGAGACGGGCGTGTCACATCTCCCGATAAATCGGCGCCTGTACAACGCACTTCTATGCACACATCACGCACTTCTATACACACATCACTCACTTCTACTCGCACACAGGTACGAACAGTTTCTGTTGGAAAAACTTCTGGCCGGCAGCAGTCAGCAACTTTCAAGGTTCAAGAAAGCATATGTACTTCTTCAGGAACGTAACTTATTCATTTCCTATGTTTAAGTATTCGCTGTTCGCGACCCCTTGATGGAACGTAACACTCGCGAATAGCGAGGGATTACTGTACTGCTTAGCATTCCATGGCAAACGTGACAGTTTAGGTAATTTTTTTTTTTTTTTCAAGCGTGGCTGACGCATTTCTTAAGTATTTTTCTGATGAAACTGTTGCATCTTATGGTTCAAGAGTCAGGCTTTACGATGGTGCAAGCAGATATTTCAAAAATCCATTTATTGAATGAGTTTCGTTATTGTTTCAGCCTGTGTCCCAAGTCACCCCGATCCAAACGGGATGATTTGCAACGCCGTTCTTCGTTAATAACTCCAGAAGTACTTGAGGTACTGCGATGAAACTTTCTGGGCATCAAGGTTTGGGACGTACCATTATTGCCTCAAAACTGCGTCTTTCTGTGATGCATGGTATTTACGCCATCTCAAAACTGAAAAAAAGTGACCTGTATCACCCCGGTCGATGCTAGGTAACTTAGTAGGAGGTGTGAGCACCACCAAAAGTTTTTCTAGGGGTGTCACGCATAGAAAAGGTTGTGAGCCGTTGATCAAGTCCATTGGAGACATATGCTGTTGTGACATAGTTTTAATGGCATAGGCCTATGAGCAGCATCAGTTTCATTGCTATATCATATGTTTCCAGGGTTTTGTTGATTTTTATAGCTCTCTATTAAACTAAAAAAAGTCAGGAATTTTTATCGTTTGAGGACATCAGAAAAAAAGGTGTTTTTTCTCTTATATAGCTAGTGTATTTTGATGTGCAGAATTAAAATCTAAAGTCCGTTTTTTTGGACGACCCTAGTTTTTAAGTTATAGGGAAAAACCTATCCCATTGTTTTCCTATGGGAGAAAATACCCAATGATGGCACGGTGCAATGGTCGACAACATTTTAAATAGGTTTTTAACCTAATCTAGCCTAACCTAACCCTAACCTTAAGCCTATCCTAACCTCAAAACTAACCTCGTTGACCGTCTGGTAACATCATTGGGTATTTTCTCCCATAGGAAAACAATGGGATAGGCTTTTTCCCTATAACTCAAAAACTAGGGTTGTCCAAAATAGAAATGGACTTCAGGTTTGTAGTCTGCACGTCAAAATGCACTAGATAAGAAAATAAAAACACCCTTTTTTATGCCCTTAAACTGTAATAATACTAAAAATCATTCCGGTAACTGTAGAATAGCTAGCTAATATCTATATAATCACATGTCCATCAATGTTGAAAAAAATAGATTTAACCCAGAAATAGTTGCTACACCTATTTTGGTCTCACCATAAATGGTACACATGGGTCTGACAGACCTGAAGTCAAAACATAACTACATAAAATATATATAGCTATGCCTTGTTTTTTTTCTGTGGCTCGCTCCGACAGAACACCTCTGTCAGTAGCACCAGACACGCGACAGCGCCCAACTCTGGGGGCGTCTAAATGGTAGGTAGTTTAGACAGTTTCGAGGTGTAACCCTCTTTTTTGACAGATTTCGGTGTTCTCATCTTTTTTTTTTTTCTTAGGCCCCGCCCATCTGGTACCTCAGGGTCCCAGCACCAGCTCTCCTCGCTCTGTTACGACTCGCACTTCTGTTAATATCTCGATCAGTGCTTTGGTCTCAGCTGCTACTCTGTGTTTACCTATCGATCTTGGAGCTTAGGAAATAGCTACCTCCCTTACTGATTATTAGTGCTTTAATACGGTTTTTCATGTTTGAAAATGTATTTTTACAGCTTTTAGTGATACGTTTTGGAACAGTGTTTGGTGGGTGGTCGGCCTAGGGTGCCGCCATCTTGGATCTTTAACCCATATCTCCTTGTGTTCAGAGAGCTGCAGCAGCTGTTTTACTTGAAAAACTAGTGACCAGTGCTGTTGTTTTGTGTATTTGTAAATTGAATTAATGTTTCAGTAATTCGTTTTTCCTCGGAGTAGAGGAATAAATACCATACTTAGTGCCATAAAAATTCCTACAAGTAGCGTCGACCGGGGTGAATGATCGTACCTCGTCCGTCGGGGTAATTAATTGCAGTGGACCTTGCACCTCGAAAATGAACTAACAGAAGAAAACTAAATACACCATCGGAAAGCCCACATTTTTCTCTATACAATGATGTATTCATTCATGTTAAGATCGTTCGATTTTATTGCGTTTATTTACCAATGAAAAACAGTCACAGTTTTCCACCCTGAAAAATTTTTTTCCGAGTTTCGCGAAAGTCCCGCAACTGTGATGCTGGAGACCAATGTTTCCGGTGAAATTTGTTCAGATTTGGCAGAAACGTAGGTGAAGGACCCATGATGAAAGTGTTGAAAGCGTTTTGCTGCAATCCCTTTGGTTCGTTAGTTCTAATGAATTTAGTGAGTGCGATTATTCATCCCGATCTCAAAAATCGTATTCGGTGGAAAGTTGCGCTTGAACAATTACTTTTTCTAAGTTTTTCATGGCTCAGCATGTATAAATATTGTTTGTCAAACCATTTGGCACCATTTCTAATGCAATATCTAACAGTTTGTTTATATTTCAGATACGTTGTCAACCATATGTTGCGATTATTATCATACAGTAATCCCTCGCTATTCGCGAAGGTAGGTAACGTTCCATCAAGGGTCGCGAATAGCGAATACCGTACTTAAAGCAAAGGAAATAAATAAGTTACGTTCTTGAAGTTTAGCTACCTATATGCTCCTCAATAATGCGCATAGCTTCTGTTCAGTCAACTCGTATGCGGCCAGTATCTTCAGTGCTTTTCTTTATGGCATCATCCGTTGGAAAATCTTGAAAGTTGTTGACTGCTTCCGGCCAGAGGTTTTTCCAACAGAAACTGTTCTTACCTGTGTGTGAGTAGAATTGAGTAATGTGTGTGATGTATGTGTAGAAGTGTCTGATGTGTGTCTAGAAGTGCGTGATGTGTGTGTAGAAGTGCGTGATGTGTGTGTAGACGTGCGTGATGTGTGTGTAGAAGTGCGTGATGTGTGTGTAGAAGTGCATGATGTGTACCGTATGTAGAAGTGCGTGATGTGTGTGTAGAAGAGAGTGATGAGAAGGTGTGTGGGAGGGGGAGGAATGAGCTGTCACAGAGACGATTTCCCCTCTCCCAGGTTCGTAAGTCGGGTGAAGGTTCGTATCACAGGCATAATTTTTGGGCAAAGATTCGTAAATCGGGTACAGGTTCGTTTCACGAGCGTAATTTTTGGGCCAAGGTTCGTCAGTCGAGAAGTTCGTCGGTCGGGAGGTTCGTAAGTCGGGGTTCTACTGTAATTACCTTATAGGACCGCGAATATCCGTGGGTGTCCCGCGAATAATGGAGGACTGTCGCACTCCAGGCCGTCGCGAATAACTGAAATCGTGAAAAACGAACCAGCGAATATTGAGGGATTTCTGTAGTGCAATAATTCGTCACCACAGTGTAGTGAAATCACCCCGTTATGTACCGAGATGTCCATTGCACGGTTTTCCTTTATTTAACTTAGTACAAAAGCTTGAACCTTCATGCAAATAGGCATAGACCTGCCTCAAAACATTTTATATAGCTTCCTACTTCCTAGCAGTTTGTTTTCACTTTAGTTACCTACATTCCCAACAGTATACCGGTAGTGAAATCACCTTGCGAAGTGCGTGATGTCAATCGCGCGGTTTTTCTTTTATAACTTCAAGACAAAAAAATGTACATTTACACAAATTGGCAGGAACGTACCTTGAAACATCTTCTATAAGTGTTAGAAGTTTAAACTTCCTAGCTCCAGTGGTTTTATAGTAATGTTAAAAAATTATGCGGAAAATGCGATCATTCACCTCGGTCGACGCTATATTGTTTGCTTAAATACTTTGTGCTAGGCTCCAGTGCTCTTAAGAATTCCGCGAAGTATATTGCCTGATGATTTTTGCGGTGGTGGCCCTTCCGGCCTTTCTGTGCCACCTGTTAATGTAACATCAAAGATTGGATGGTTCGCCCTCATTCCCTAAACATATTATCTAGCACAGCAATACATTTATCCGGTAGGCACTTGTGCCCTAAGAATTCCACCAAATATATTGTTGTCATAACATGTTGCCTGCAAGTTGGTACACCGGCGTACCAACACCTGCTTTATATCACCACGTGTTAGTACACGTGTGGCGCAACAGCTGTTTTTCACAAGCTTTGAAAAACGTGCTGTAAATGTTATAACAGTTATTCATTGAATAATCACATTATATTTACAATGCACAAAGGTTAATTAAACGTCAGTATTATAAAAAATTTGATTTACTTGGGGGAAATACTAGTAATAATTAAAAGGAAAAGCAACAGAAGCGATATCTTTTCTCAGCTCCTTCAGTAGCTGCATAGACGTTTTTATAACATGAAATAATTGTGAAATGGAAGTTCAAACGAATATTCATGTAATTAAAGCAAGAAAAAAATTTAATACCACAGATAAAATGTAGGAAAGCATAAACTGTGATATATATGCAATCAATCGTACACACTAGACAACATGCAATTTATCTATAAGTGTGTTTCTCTGTAAAACACTGAATGCAGAGATGAGTTGTTCCTTTACACTGTTCAGAGATTGTTGATCCTCTTTGCACCTCGTTTCTTGCTATTTTGCAACTTTCATTCAAAGATATTTTCTTGCAGCAACCCCGTGATCTATTCCAGCAATCTTTATTTGGGCCAGTTCTCTGAGAGTGAATGATTAACTGACCCCTCCATATGCACTGCTGTCAAAGATTTTTGTATTTGTCCAGTGAGTGAAAATACAAAAGTCTCCAAAATTTCTTAGTTTCATAGGTTTATCTGCAAAGTATTTGTTGTACAATACTAAAGATTTCATGTCTGACATTCCAGTAATAATTTCTTTTCCTAATTTTTGGTGCCATTTCAAGCTTTTCCTCACTGGAGCGTAGTTATCAGCTGATCCAGCACATCTAATCCTGTAGCTAGTTGCTCAGATGCATCATTTACTGAAAGCCTATTGGTAACTATACCAGTGGTGCTCTGTACGTACTTGGTACACCGGTGGCCGAACACGTGAGGCAATGCTAAATTTTATTCCCACAGCAAATTGGGCCATAGCTAATTGAACCAACACTTTTATTACTCTCTCGCCGTCCTTGAGTAGCTACCAACCAATTCGCCTCCTCATTCGATGCTAGTCCAAAAAACACTGACGATACAGAGCAGATATGACAACGCCGCCACAGGGGGTTCCTGCATAGCAGAAATCGTTGGCAACGTGTTAAGACTTGGTTGCTAGGCTGTACCTAGTGCCATAACAGTTTCACCAAGCATAGGTATATTCCGCCATAGAGCGAGGCCTTCCACATGATGAAGGGCTAGTACCGTACTCCGCTATAGAGCGAGGCCCTCCACAGGATAGTAGTACTGCCAACATAGAGCGAGGTCCCTCCGCAAGACGGAGGGCTAATTGCCACCAAAGAGCGAGGCCTTCCACTTAATGGAGGGCTTATAATACCGCCAAAGAGCGTTTTTCCTTGGAAAAGGGATGCTCTCCAATAGTTAGAAGGCTCAAATAGGCCACATTCTCGATCTGGGCCGATTCCAAGGTGGTGCCCAGACGCCGAGAAGCCGGCAGGTTTGGGAGTCGCGGATGAAAAAAAAAAATAATAATCATAAAATAAATCGGAAGGTGCACTCTAGCTCCCCTGAGGGAGTACAAGGGTGACCATTTGGCTTGTGGCCAAGTAAAAAAAAAAATCGGGAGGTGCGCTCTTGCTCCCCTAAGGGACTACAAGATTTGTGGCTAAGTAAAAAAAAAAAAAAACCGCTGGCCATTGCGATTCGGCGGATTTACAGAAGGTCAAAACTTAGTCAGTTCCTGCCCCCACACTGGAGGTAGGGACTGGGCGGAATTCACTACCAATCCATCTATGGTTTTGTTTCAGGAATTGTGCCACTCCCTGCAGGACTGGCTCTGCTACTTAGTGACATGTTTCTACTTTGTCTCAGAATGGAGCAATCCATCGGGACTGCAGAGTATTCTCCTAGGACCCATGTGGGTCTTAGTACCGGGAGAACACGCTGGTAGTAACTTTGTAGAGGTCCTGCAGTTTTCGATTGTGGACTTAGTTCTAGAACAGGGCTACCCGTTGAGGTTGTGACCTTTTACTTGGGGACCATCTGAACTTAGCCTTTGGATCCAACATCCCGGTGGGGCATAGATAGAAGATCTATGATAGCGTGACAGGTGATTTAGCCTCCGCTGACTACAGTCGGGTGAGAAATAACTAATTCGGAAAGTTCGAGCATGGACTTAGTCCTCTACAGACACGTGGGCGCAGAATCCCCCTGGATAATTTGGACTCTGCCGCCGTAGAGTTACTGAAGGTCCAAGACTGAACATTACCTCAAAGCAGGAGCTGCTCTGAAGACTTAGTGCAGATCACCTGGGGACCCTTTCGGACATAGCCTCAGAGTAGTCTTCCAGGAGGCATTGGAGGGAGACTGCTACACATGCAGTGTCCGCAAAAAGTCTTGTCCACTTGCTCCCTTGAGATATGTTATTCAAGGATTCTATGTTGAACTAGAGCACTATGAGAGTGCATAGCTCCGCCAAGCGAGGCAACGGCAGCAAAAAATTCAAATTAGCTCTGGAACCATAATTTCCTTTGTATAAACTCCAAAATCTGGTCATTTGTGCTTTTTGATTGTAATAACAGCTTGTGCAATTTTCTTGAAGAGCCATTCATAACTTTTTGAGTTATACTGCTAACAAACGCTATGACAATCATGAGCCAAACATACAAACGAACCGATCTGCACCAAAATTTAATCAATTGTGTCTTTCAACATTACTAGCAACCCCTATGAATTTCATAAAGATCCATTCATTATTTAACTTATTGTGCTAACAACAATAAAATTGAAAACAGTGACAAACGAACAAACGGATCATTACCAAAATATGTTCATTTACTCTTTGTTATGCACCTAACAACTCATGTTAATTTCATAAAAATCCATCCGTAGCTTTTTGAGTTATGGCATTGAAAAAATGAGGCAGACAAACAAACAAATGGATGGACATATCTTCACCAAAGTTAATCATCTGTTCCTGCTAACATACCTAACAATCCCTGTAAATTTCGTCCAAATCGGTTCATAACTTTTTGCGTTATCTTGGTGACAAACAGACAAACACGACGAAAACCTAACCTACTTGGCAGAGGTAATGAGTTACATTTGCGTTTGGGTTACAATTGTACTGATTTTGGTACTTTTGTTGCAAGTGCATAACACCGCCTTGCACTCAGTGCAACCAACAGTGTAATGGTCCTCACTAGTTTTGTGGAATTTGTATGAATTGGCAAGGGTCTTGTTACAGGTCTATTCGAGCTCTACAGAAAGTCCGAAGCTAAACATTCCAGGGGATGCAAAATATAAGCAAATTTAGGGATTTCAACTGGACTTCTCCCTCCAACTTATACCTACAGACAAGGTTAAGGAAACATGGTTGATGTTAAGGCAATTATTGGTAGGTAGTCTATGAATGCTAAAGTACCGGTACAGTTCACAGTTGCAGGCAATTCATCCTTCTATCGATGATTTCTGCTCAACCCCCACTATTCCTCAGCCCAAATTAGACATTAAAACACCGTACAAAATATGTATACTCAACTTAACACTCGTAGGGTCTTCAGTTGACTCAAGCCTAAACAGCTCGCTAAGCCGTTTAGGCTTGAGTCAACCGAAGGCCCTACAAGTGTTGAGTATACATATTTTGTACGGTGTTTTAATGTCTAATTTGGGCCGAGGAATAGTGGGGTGAATTGCCTGCAACTGTGAACTGTACCAGTAGTTTAGCATTCATAGATTACCAATAATTGCCTTAACATCAACCATGTTTCCTTAACCTTGTCTGTAGGTATAAGTCGGAGGGATAAGTACAGTCGAAATCTCTAAATTTGCTTATATTTTGCATCCCCTGGAATGTTTAGCTTCGGCCTTTCTGTAGAGCTCGAATAGACCTGTAACAAGACCCTTGCCAATTCATACAAATTCCACATAACTAGTGAGGACCATTACAACAGCTTGCCAGCGTTGTGCTAGACTCCGTCAAGTGAGAGTGTTTGTCAACTATCTGTGCTTGATCGGGCCCTCATTTTCAGCGTTTTCTTACTTGACCTGCATTTGCAACATAAAAATCGAGCGAGTACTTCTAGATGCCTGGTAAGTAGGCTATCTTTCAAATGAGGATAAGGCTTGTATTCTCGCCTGGAAAAGAGAAAAGGTCATCATTGCTGAAATTGCGAGAGGTACAGGCACGTCTCCAAGGACTGTCAAGAGTCTTGTGATGCAGCCAGGGACCTTACTGAGAATTGACTTCTCGCTCATAAAACAAAAAACTGGACGCCCTAGGAAGACTTCTGCAACCACTAATAAGTCATTAAAGCGAGAAATACTGAAAAACCCTCGCCTGACTGCATCAGAACTGAGGGAAAACAACCTTACACTGTTTGCAAATGTTTCAGAACGCACCTTGCAGCATCACCTTCAGAAGGAACTGGACCTTCCATCTCGTCACGCAAGAGAAAAACCATTGCTGATGAAGTAAATGATCAAAAAAAGACTGGCATTTGCGCGTAAATGCCAAGGCTGGACTGCAAAGCATGGAATAAGGTGATGTTCTCTGATGAAAGTACTTTTAAATGTGTTCAATCGAGGTATGGATGCTGTAAATGAGGGTCCGATCATGCACATATAGTTGACAGATACCCTCACTTCACGGAGTCTTGCACGACATTGGCAAGCTGTTGGTTGCACTAGGAACAAGGCGGAGTTACACTTTTGCAACATAAGTACCAAAATCAGTAGTTACAATTGTAACCAAATGCAAATTGCAGTCCTTCAAATTAGAATCCCTGAATAACATCTCTGAAGGGACCAAGTGGACAAGACTTTTTGCAGAAACTGTTGTCTCATGAGTTTTTTGATAAGCCTGTGATGTGGATTGTATTACTCAAGCTCCTTTGGGAGTTATATCCAGAACCTTCCTAACCTTTTGGAACCTGAGCACAGGGTACATGTGAACTGTTGGCCCTAAGCCACAGAGGTAACCATCTGTTGGAGGCAAAAGAATGAGTTGCCGGTTTTAGCCTGTGTAAATCCTTGCCACCTGCTACGGGTTGGTAGCAGGACGATAGACACTAGGTAGGATACCTAGCTAAAGGATAACATTAGTGTGCCAAGCAGTGTATAGCTACTTGACGGAGGGTGACTCTTGACATGGCAGACGTTGTTAGAGCTACCAACCTCTGCCTGCCACTGGTATTACCAACCTCTGCCTGCCCCTGGTATTCCTGTTTCTGTCCAGAGGGCTGTTACTAGCCTACATCAGTTTGAACTGTCCCGGTTGTTGACGGTCAACAACCAGGGGAAGGTATTCCAGCTAGGAAGGAAGCATTCCGGACAGGGGATAATAGGCAGAACTGTGTTATCTTCCTTGAAGTCAAGCATACCGTAAAATGGGGTGACTTGGGACATCTTGGGCGATTTTCGTTGTGCCCTGCATTCATTATTCGTGATAGAAATTTCATCTTTGGCTTATTTTCATGCACATACAAATGTCTATACGTATAAAGATTACGTCAAATGTTGCTTACCCCTCAAACATTCTTACAAACTAAGTTTAAAACAAGTCCAAGTGACCCCACGTCATGAGGTGACTTCGGACAAGCACAATACAGTGGAACCCCGTTTTCCCGGAACCCGGTTTCCCGGACTTTTTTCACTTTTCCGGGGTATTCCCGGAACCTTCCGGGAAACTGAAACCAAGGCGGAATACCGGAAAACTTCGGCATTTCCCGGAAAAGTCCGGCAGAAGTTCCGGACTTTCAGAAGAATTCCCGAAAGTGACGCTGCGCAGATACTAAAATTTGCCAATTGCGCAACGTCTCTTCCGATAATCGGAAGGCAACCACCGCCATTTTCGTTTAGTATGCGTCTGCACACAGTAGTTTCCTTTTCGTTCATTAACGTGCGGCAAACGGGGGTTTTTCTGGCATAAAATATCCCGGAAATAGCCGGAAAAACGGGGTTTTTCCGGGAATTGAAATCTCGTTTTCCCGGAAATTTCAGTTTCCCGGAACGGCCTCCCCCCGTGCTGTCTGGGAAAACGGGGTTCCACTGTATTAGTATCGTGTGTGTGATTGAGGACAAACGAGCGAATGTCGGACAGCCCTGGGGTCACTTCGGACACTCTTGGCATTTTAAAAACATATCCTACAACAAGAAAATGTACGCCGGCTGAGGAATTATGATCCCCATTCAACGCCAGGGAAGTTGTACTTTTTTTTGGTAGCCCTTCACTATTACGCCAAGTTTGTCAATGTAAGCCTTCACAAGCATCCTTAGGTCCAAAACATCGATGGAAAATCCTCAGTTGCCATAGTCTGTAGTTTTTTGACCAGCATGAGCTCATTCATCATTCGTCAGTGCTGTCTGTCCACCAGTTTTTTATTGTGTTTCCCCAGCTTGTTGTCTGTAGTCTAAAAGTGTGCTCTTAGGCACACCAAAGCGTTCTGCTGCAGCCTGAAGAGGAAGCCATTGATCCACTAGTTTTCTCGCCTTCTCCAGATTTTCGACATTTGTAGTAGGCTAGCGTCGGGCCAGTCAAGTGAACGCAACCGCCGATCGCGGGCGAGAGATTTTACCCCCTTTTTGTCGAAAACTAGAAGAGCTAGTTAAAATCTGAATCTATCATTGGAAGCGGCAGATCTTTACACTCGGGAGCCTATGTAATAATATCGTAATTCCCACTTTAAAAATTGCCATATCTCCCAATAAATGCTTGGATTTCTCGCCTGCTTTGGTGTGGTTTCTGGCCATGTTTCCTGTCGCACAATTTACCCAAACTCTTTCTGTAATTGCGTAAGCCTTATTTTAGAGCCCTCCTGCACGAGAAAGCTTGTTTGTTCTGCTATGTTAGTATTAGTACTGTTGCAACTTGCGGGAGTTTGAGGTCTCTCGCCCGGCGCGACGCGATCTGTATAGTTCATTGGCTTATATCAATTAGGCATTATTCAATGCTATTAAGCTGAACACAATGAAGTGATCAGTGGTGACGCTCTGAAGATATGTATTTAGAAGTTAGCATTTAGTGCATAGTTATATAAATTGTCCTTGGGTGTCTCCTGTCTGAAGCTACCCCATTTGGGTGTCCGAAGTCACTCCAAATATGATGCAATTTTGACATCGCATTTTATGGGCATCATAAATGCATTAGGAAATAATAAATGAACACATTTGCCATGCGCCATGTTGATCACTTCTATGGTGTGTCAAGTTAGGATAATTTGTTTGCTTCTCGATGTTACCAACTTTTCTGCACAGACGAAGTTTTACAGAGTATCCAAAAATGTGAAACTATACAAACAAACAAGACTTATTCCTTTTTATGTTTTTGCTGGTCAAATTTGAGTATGGACCTGGTCATATATTACTGAGATATCAACGTTTGCTCCTAACTTTCAATACTTTTCCCGTCACTGCAGTAAGTTCTTTTTTACCTGTTTTTGTCCGAAGTCACCTCGGCGTTCGAAGTCACCCTGGTAGTTTTGATGATACAATAATCCTGGTTTGTCAAAGCTTTAGGATCTATCTAAAGCAGTGGTTCTTAACCTTTTTGGAAGTAGCTACCATACCCTAAAAGTTCCATTCCTGCAGGCATCGAACTCTTCGTAGTTGCAAAAATAAAATGGGATTTTTTTCTTCAAATTCAAGGCATAACTATATGTGTTTAACTGTGTACTGTATTAGTGCGCTAACTGTACCATGCATAATTTGCACAAAAAACTCACGTTCAAAGAACAAAGCTTAGAAGCCAAGCGGGATGTCACGAATCACATGAATGTAGTGAACCAAGCTGCTGAACCCCTGAAACTGTCTCACCGAACCCCTGGGTTTGATCAAACCCAGGTTAAGAATCACTGATCTAAAGGCACATATTTGCTCCCAAAGCGCCAAAGAAAACTTTGATGGGGGAGAGGTTTTTTAAGTCACAGGACTTAAGATGGTAGACTGGGAGTGCTACCCAGCTGGAGTTAGCAGGGGGCCTCCCATACCCTTTGTCGTCAAGAGTGCAGGTAACTTCGAATAGGAGACACGCTGACTAAAGCTGACTCCTAGCAAATAAGTGTTACTGCAATAGAAAGGATGAAAATCTTCCCGGGAAGGTCTTGGGACAACTGTGGTCCCAGTAAAAGCCTGAGTGGGGAGAAGGAAGGCTCCTCTAAATTCAGTAGAGGAGTCTCCCTCCTAGTTTGGATATCAGAACACCTTCGGTGTCGGAGGATTTACCAGCAGCTAAGTATACCTGAGAGCGGTACTGCCGTCTCAGGCTATCAGGATTGGTTAGTACTCTCTGGCCTTCCCTCTGGGGAAGAGTCCACCCTTCAGGCCTGAAGTTTCTTGAGGGGAGGCAGTGCTTTAAAGGAGTTCATCCCTTCTGTCTCTCAGAAACTGCTCTTCAACCATAGTCGGCGCTAGACCGCGTAAAAGACTCCAGATGCTCAGGTTACTCTGGAGACCTCAGGAGATGAGTTCTTATGATACCTCCTAGTAGTATGTAACAGGGAGAACCTAGCTTCCCAGGTTTGGGCTTGCTTATACACAGTCTTACAAACCTGAGCATCCATCAACTTGATCAGGGGCCAGGCTAAGGCTGTGACACAGGCTGTGTCTGCATATGTTAGTAGAAGAGCTTCTTACTACTGCAGGAAAACGTCTATAGTCAAAGGAGTGGCAGAGTAAGGCAGGATTCCTTCGGATTTCTGGCCGAGTACAAGTTGTATCGACGAGGAGAGGACGTCCACCAGTAGGGGATGGGGTTTTCTAAGATCAAATTCATTCTGCCCCCTCCTGACACAGGGCGACAATAACTTGAAACCAGCGTCACCTAATGGACGTCTACCCAGACAGGTCCAAAAATGGGTAGCAACTGAAAGCTGCAGTATGGATATAAACTAAACTGAAATTGTAACAGGCTTAGATAGTGGGTCCATCACCAAGAGGAGACAGGACTCGAAGCAGAAGCCTGGAGGGTAAGTGTCTCTGTTCCGAAAAAAATCGGAGGAAGAAAGGCCGCTCTCATATGAGGTGACCAAAGATCCCTTTGGGTCCAATTCCAGAGCCTCAGATAGGTTCAGGTCTCCAGGGCCAAGGGAAGTCCAATTTAGGAGCCTCTTCCCCACTTACTAGGTCCTCATCAAGAGTTCTTCTTGCCTTTGTCTGAAGAGGGAAGCTTGCTTAGCCATAGAGTACTTAAGGTCAGTACAGGAACCTCTCAGAAGGTCATGTTAAGGTTTGGGTTTTTCTACGGCGGTGGAATCCTCCTTTTTGTTACGAGAAATCGCCCTCAATTAAACACAACGGAAAGGTCTTTTCCTTGTTAGCGTCTAGCGGATCCGAGTTTAATCTTACTGAGCCTAAGAGGTTACCGCCTCCCTCGGCAGTTCAATGGAGAGGGTACTTTTAGAAGTTTTTATAATGGAAGTAGGGAGCTCCCTGGGAGGAGGAAGCATCATTAATGGACATAGTCTGTTCCAATGAGCAGACAGTTCAAGAGGCTGGTTTAGAGTGGATAGAGGCTCTAAGCCTTCAATGGGTTCCCTCTTCGGGAACCAAGGACTCACGATCCTCAGTCGAGGAATCTCGGCCTGCCGTGAGAGATAATGATGAAGACAATCCTAGAGAAGTTCTGGTCTGCAGTAGATAGTCTTCCCGGAAAGCCACTGGCTAACCAGTTACGAAAGTTTGGGCGATGGATTACAGCTCTTGCTGAAAGCCAGAGCTTGCAAAATTTGACCACTGTTACAGATGGTCAGTTTGGGAACGATTCAGAATCAGACTCTGGAAAAGTCAAACTCATGTTTTTTCATAGGAGGGAGCCAGGCTAAGAGCAGTAACCCTAAGGGTTCCAAGAAGATTCTGAGTTACAGGCAATTCATCTCTCCTTCTAAGAGCTTCAGAACCTATGGTAAAGGTGTTAATCAGCAGAAATCCTGGTTAGAACAGTACTGCCCTAACAGGATATTTGCTCCATTGACTTGCTTCTGGACAATCCAGAAGAAGGCAGCGCATTACTAATGTTCTATCTATTGATAAAAGGCCAGGGGTACAGCAAGTCAGCAACTCACTGAAAATAGTAGCCAGGTACCCCTGAGGATAGAAGTGACTTACTGTCACTACCCTGTAATTGCTGAAATAGCTGGATTATCTGAAAGAAAAGTCAACAAAAAGAAAGAAAATAAATTAGTTCAGGTCAGGATCCCTTGCACCAGCAACTCAGGGGGGGCATGAAACCCCTCCCTGCTGCGCCGTGGGTATGTTGGTGCTACCGACAGAGGAGTTCTGTCGGAGCAAGCCACTGAAAATGGATAGTGTTGCTACGAATTTTTCTCAGTGGTGAGCGAAGACAGAACACCTCTGGAGGATCACACCAACCGAAAGCCTCTCCAGTTCCATGGCCTAGTGTGATATATTAGTACGCTCATTGTGCCAAAGGAAGGAGTGCTGGTACTGGGACAGGTACCAGATGGGCGGGGCCTGAGAAAAAAAATAAATATCACTGCAAAATCTGTCTAAAATGAAGGTTACGCCTCAAAACTGTCTAAACTACCATTTAGATGCCCCCAGATTTGGGTGCTGTCGCGGGTCTGGTGCTACTGACAGGTGTTCTGTCTAAGCTCACCACTAAGAAAAATTCGTTGCAACACTCTATCCATATTGAATCTTTGACAACTGAAAAATCTTCTTGATCAAGTTTCTGATAAATTTATGAATACTGTATACCGTCCAGTCTGTTCTGCAAACGAGAACAACAAATATGAAGGACAAATTCTGGATATGTACCTACCTTTGTTCCACCGGAAGTGCTACAACTAGGTCTGACACACAAAGCCAAAAATATATACTGTATAGGTATACTTGCCTTGGTTTTTATTGAACCTTTGGTTATTGAAAAGCATTCTTGGTCCCATTTCTGATCCACCAGGGTCTCACAGAAAAAGACTCCATATCCACCCACACAGACCCACCCACTTAACACAAACAGCATACCTGGGTTTCATAGACCCAAACGCTATTTTTCCATTAAATCTGAAAACAGAGGGAGACTTGGAAAGCTACACACCCTACTCAGAACCAGCATCAAATCCTAGGAAGCTATTGAAAAACAGGGATACTCATCATCTACTAAATGTTCAAACTCAAAGAGGTGGCTTCAGAACCGGGTATAGCTTCCAACTAAGGGATAAAGTGAACAAGACCACTAAATTTCCATCAACACTTTCAAAGAAGGTTGAGTGGAAGCTGGGGGAAAATGCAGGTGCTGGTTTGATCTCCTGAATCTTGGAAATCCAGTTCAAATGTGCTGCTGAAGATTTATGTCCTTCCATATGTTGCACTTGGACACTTGGAATGTGTTAATAGTATTATTCTCAGTGGCTCGCTCCGACAGAACACCTTCTGTCGGTAGCACCAGACCCGCGACAGCGCCCAACTCTGGGGCGTCTAAATGGTAGTTTAGAACCGTTCTGAGGCGTTAC
>LQNS02277097.1:36393883-36426216 GCA_001587735.2 Parhyale hawaiensis | reverse complement strand
GAAGGCCTAGCTAATGGCTAAGGTAACCTACACAAACCCCCTGGGGGCGCTACTCCCCATAACATAGGATGAGCGAACCTAACTAACCTAACCCTATGGCCCATCCTATGCCCCCTGAGGGGTGGCAAGATTAGATCATCCATTAAAGGGGTAGCAAAAACTGATCATCAGGCTGTTACAACTCTTGCCAATTGAGAAAAAAATATATATATACTGTATATATATCTTTACCCTACTTACCGAAATAGTTCATGCGCTTTAGAATAACTAGCTATATGTCAAAATCCATCCCCGCCTTCGGCAGCCGCATCTACAACTCAAAATTGGAAAAGAATATAAAAACGATGTAATTTTATGCTCGCCCAAGTAGCATGTGTGACACTATGTTGGAAAAAATTAATTTTTCCCAATGGGTGCAAGCTTAAGTAGCTACCGATTTTGGCAATTCAAAAAGTTGAGAGTCTGTGTTGGTACTGTGACTCATTCTACATATATCATGAAAACTGCCGAGCATTGACATTCTTTTCTGGTTCATGGAATTCAGTACCTATATACTGTATATACAGGGTGGTTTTTAGACGGACAAATTTCAACCATTGGTAGAAAACCTCAAAATGAATCGATTTTCACGAACGATAAAATACCCAAAACTCCTTAGCTTTCGAGTTATAATGACTTAGAGCAATTTAAAGCTATAAGTAGGGTACTATGCGCGCCAATACTAGCACTAATTTTAATAGTTCGGCACGTTTCCGAAGCACCAAAGCAGATCACATTATTTTTACACTAAAAACTGCAAATATTTGATGGTTTGGAAAAATATCTCCAGTTTCAAACTTGACATTTAACGTTATCACACTACTGAATGGCGGGCACTACGTCGTCAGAGCTTAAATCCGTGTCATTTAAAAAAAAAAGCAACGGTTACTGCCGAACTAGGGATCCCTACTCTCCAAGCTAGTTCTTTCCACAAATGAAGCGTATCTTACTCGCAATGGTTTTTTTTTAACATTCACAATAATCATCATTGGGCTCAAGCTTAATAAATCTCATGTCATTCGCCCAAATAATCATCAAAGTCGATTCAGTGTAAACGCATGGGCAGGAACGTGGTCGGAAAACGAACTGAACGATCAAATTTAGCGCTAACATTGGCGTGCACATAGTATCCTACTTAAAGCTATTTTTTCAAGTCATTATAATTCGAAAACTAATAAGTTTTGGGCATTTTATCATTCGTGAAAATCGATTTATATTGAGTTTTTCTACAAATGGTTGAAATTTGTCCGCATTAAAAAAACCCCCGGTATACTTTTGTGTAATACAAAAGTGTCATCGACATGCCCAAAGTAGAATTTTTGAATTCATAAGGGCAATTGTTCTGCCAGATACTTTCTAAATGTAATTTGATGGTATACTTCCTTTCAACAACTCTCATGATTAATTTCAGTTGGCGTGTGCCACTTATGAAAGTAAATCTACCTAGCTGGATTTGAGATCACTGTGACTGTGAATTAGGCTACCGTAGCATTGTTTTGAACGCACCCTGCACACTAAAATATGTTAATGAATTAACTTTGTTACCCTTGGTGTAGTTGTTTCTGTTTCCAATGTTGAATATTTTAGAGTTATGGTTCTTAATGTTCTTGCACTCCCGACCCCTGATTCAAATGCCGTGAACCCGTCATACCTCACTCACGCCTTTCTTAGAACCAGTCTTTAGTCATTTTCAGCTTCCACATCTGTTGAATTAATGTTGGAATTATCACAAATCACGTGTAGAAAAGCTATGCAAGCACTCTGCTAAGGCTTCACGACATACTATTTGGAGCAACTGTGGAGTGTAACTAGGTGATATGAGTTAGTGGCGGCTCAAATATAAGGTTTGCAGAGCTGCAACACCCCATTGTTTCACTCCATGTTACTGATAGAGGTCAATCCAGTGGAACTTTTGCAATTCTCTCTTCATACTTACACAACAGCTTTCCTGTGGTTCCCGATGGAGTTCCAAATGTCATTGGATGGGGGCCTGCGCAGTAGCGGAGGGTGAAATTGAAATAGAGAGCCAGTTGGAAACGCTTCCAAAAGCCTTTTGAATTTAATGTATATAATGTGGTAAATATGATATATTATAGACCTATACGGGCTGTTTCAAAACTCGAGGAACAAAATTTCACTATAAGTAGATACAAAAACGGAAAATGAAGTGATTTTCATGAGTGACAAAATTTCAAAACTCCTTTGTTTTTGAGAAATGATGACCTGAAATATTTAAGGGGGACGTACCGCCTTTTTTTTGTTTATTTATGTGCCGATTTCAACGAAACTTGGTATAGAAATATAAAATTGAAAATAAATGTGGGTTAGACTCGTGAGCTTATTTCCATTTTTCCCATAGAAAACGAGATATTCAAAGGAAATACGAAGGGGGGTTAAGGAAAACCTATCTAGTCCTGCAGTTTTTGAGCTACAGAAATTATTTTGATCTCAAAATAAGTGGAATTTCTCTACAAATAAGAGCTTTGCTTTTATGATCATCGAATTAGGAGACGAGTAACAGCGCACTTTTGAGGAAACTTTTGAAATAAAATAATTTTGGTAATTTCAGAATTTTCTCAAAGATTTTTTCAACAATCATAAAACCCCAGTGCTTGTTTGTAGACAATCAAAGTCAGCTTATTTTGAGACCAAAATCATCTCTGTAACTCCCCAGCTCCGCCTTTCGTATTTTCTTTGAATATCTCGTTTTTTATGGGAAAAATTGAAAAAGGCACACGAGTCAAACCCACATTTATTTTGAATGTTACATATCTGTGCCAAGTTTCGTTCAAATCAGCAGATGAATAAACAAAAAAACTGATGTGGTACTTCCCCTTAGTGTATTTCCGGTCGTCATTTCTCGAAAACTAAGGAGTTTTGAAATTTTTGTCACTCATGAAAATCGTTTTATTTTTCCATTTTTCTACTTAGAGTCAAATTTTGTACCTCGAATTTTAAAACACCCGGTATACCTACTTTTATATAGCTACCTATGTATAATGTTTTTCACATTACATAAAAAACAAAAGCTTTTTGGAGGCCTTTCAAACTCACCTTCCGTTTCAATTTTACCCTTCGTTACGGTACCCCATATCTTGTCCTCCATTTGTGGCCCAATATAAGACGAGAAATAGGTAAGGTTTGTAGGTTGTTGCACCCTCTGCACTCCATGCATTTCTTACTAATGTTAGTTTACACACACCAGTAGATTGTTGCCCACTTTGCTATCACAGCTGGCTGCAGATTGTGTAATTCACTGCACAGCTCCTAGTTTGTCTTATTGACTGCACAGCTGACAGCATTTTGTGTAATTCACTGCACAGCTGGTAGCGTATTGTGTAATTCACTGCGTAACCGGGTGGCTAGTAATTGACCTCTCTATAGACTGAATCTGTGAAATCACTTATAAGTGACGCCAAATTGTACTAGGGTCAGGTAGCTCCGTATCAGTTCCACACTCCTGACATCATCTTATAATTACGTATCTTTAGGTCAACAACTACCTAACTGTCCCGAATCAAGGATAACCGAGCAGTTCTATAGCATGTCGGAATAGCTAGAAAGTCATTTACATTGACTAGCTTTATTATGAAGTGACGACTGACACTGTGGCACGTAAGCAAGTGATTTAGCTAATAACTCCCAAAATGTTTGCTAGACCGCAACTGCACTGAATACCGCAAGGACACAAGAAACTCAGTAATGCTGCCAATACTCGAGAACACCGCACAACACAGAACTGGTTGTAATCAGGTAGTGTAGGTAACGAATTTCTAGGTCCAGGAGTATCTTCAAACCCAAAAGCTTGATTGTCGGTTCGAGCTCCTAGCGGCCTAGTTGTCCTACAGTTACTAGCTACTTACTGGTGGACTGCACATCGTAGTCGCAGTAACTCGCAGGGCCCCTTGTTGCGGTATGAGGTAGGAAGATAAGATGCGAATGAATTAAGAGCGGCAATCTAATAGTGACAATAAGAGCGAACCCAAACACGAGTGAATGACCAAAGCCGCGTGTCTTAACGTTTCTTTCTGTGGCGTAGCAATACGCTTAGAATTGCGAGTCCGCAGCGCTATCACGGGCGTGGTCATGTATATCATGTACGTACCACAGTGATCATTGCTCCGATTACAACAGCACAGCTGGCAGTGTATTGTGTGATTCTCTGCACAGCTGGCAGCATGCTGTGTGATTCACTGTACAGTTGGCAGCATGCTGTGTGATTCAGTGCACAGCAGGCACTGTATTGTGTGATTCATTGCACAGCTGGCAGCATGGTGTGTGAATCACTGCACAGTTGGCAGCATGCTGTGTGATTCACTACACACCATGGGGATATCTTCTAGAACACTATCCTTGTCTGAATATTATGGGCTTCACACACGCTGGGATTTTTACGTGACTCCCACAGGAGATGTTGCTGCTACCCGCAGTTCCTACTGACGAGATTAGTGAGTAAAGTAAAGTAGGTTCCTTATATTTCCCCTTCTGCTACGCGAGCTGGCCACTGAATAGCGGTAAGCGAGCCATCTCATGTAACTCCTATCTGCTCCCGTCTTGTCGTTCACGGAAGGAACCCTCCACGCAGATGTTCTCTTCTTCTGTTTTCTTCATTTTCTTCTCATGGCCCCGTACAGCGTGACTGAGTGAATTTGCTTGCCCGTACAGTTTAGGGTTAGAGATGCTGTGCTCCTTATTTCTCGGCCAGTAGTAGCACGCTAGGCTAAGATTGAGACAATGAACTTACCTAGTGGGTTTACGATTAAATCGAAACTGTCTGGCAGAAATACCTAGTAAAACTACAAATCTGTGACATAGCGCCTCTTGCCTGCTATTGTGCTGGTTAAACTAAGGCTCTAATAATAATAATAATAACTAGCTGTACCCGTGAAACTTTCACGGCTGACAAGGTTAGTTTTTTAAAGTTAGATAGGTTCTCTACTTTCCTCTTTCTGTCCCGTGAAGTGGGTTGTCGATCGAGATAGCCGACCTGGTACATGGGGGACATCTCTAGTCTCTCGTGTGGAAGGACACAGAAGGGGCCGACCACTCGAGTGTCTCCTATTATACTTTGCGCCTTGTTTCCCTGCCCGTAGTAGCGCACGTGGCCACGCCTACCTATTATGCGGTATTTGAATGCTGCACAAGAAGTTTCTCTGTTGAAACGCCTGACTTGCGGCTACGGAGATTCAACGAAGTATATAATAATTATATCGTTCTGCTCGGAAACGAAAGCTTGAACTTCCTAACTTTAACTAACTTGAGTTTAGAACCAATAATTTAGAGTTTTTACAATGAAATGGGGTATTTGCCTCTCTACCATGCGCTTAGAGAATTGTGTTGATCACTGCAAAGTTGGTGGAGCGTTGTGTGGCTCACTGCACAGTTTGTGAAGTATGTTTTATGTTGGGCACTGCACAACTGATGGAATATAGTGTTTTTCCCTGCACAGTTGGTGGAGTATTTTATTGTTCACTGCACAGCTGGTGGAGTATTATGTGGCTCACTGCACAGCTGGATATTGTGTGGTTCAATGGGCAGCTGGTTGATCAATAGTGCACGTCACTGGCGGTAGTTTATATTGGTGGCTTGTTTTGTTTAACTCATTGCTCTTTTATGTGTTTTTTTTTTGGTCATCGTTAATTGTTCTTGCGTTTATTTATTTTTGTTCCAAACGGTTTTTAAAATTTTACTCCATGTTCTTTATTTTATGTGTTGTAACTGACTTTTATCCTTACTTCTTTTTCATTTTTTATTTCCGTTTCAATAGATGCTTTTAGTTGTACAATGAGTTCCATATATCCAAATTAGGTATTTTATTATCTATTTTTATGGTATGTTTAATTTTGCTTATTTTTTATTGTTTGATCACTAACATCTGATTCCAGCAGTTTTAAGTTCTCGCTCTTCTTGCCTACCTGCTGTCCCCATTATTATTTTCCCCCAATTGCCTCCTAATGCCTATGTCAAGTGTACATTCCTAGCTTTTTAAGATCAGTGACTCAGATTTGCTTTCTGTTGTCCGTATGTCATACATGTATTGTTTCAGCAATGTTCAGTAACAGATCTCTTCATGAAGGGTTGGTCAGTTTTCACAACCAAACCTTCAGGCCTGTTAACGCGATCATTGGACTTTGGGTAGAGTGATTTAGCTGTGTCGTTGCTGATCAAAGTTTTAGGCGGCCGTTTACACTCACCATCGTGAAGTTCAGTCACCACATTAGTAGAGAGCCATGAGTGTGCAAGCAAAACTGATATTACCTAACTTTTTTGTAGCTTTAGTAATGGAAGACTTACATAAATGAAGCCAAGTGTAGTGTCCCGCATCTATTGAAATTCTGCGACCGCTTCCGGCCCGGAAGAAATCGCAGCAGCAAACATTGATGCTTCACCCGCGATTACATACCACAACGCTACTGGCATCAGTCATTGTCATCGGCGACATGAGCAAGCCGTCAGTGCCTGATAATTTCGTGCCCTTGACAGAAGAGACAAGCTCGAGAAAAGAGAAAGTAGTTAGGGCGACAGTGACATTGCCCAGTGCTCGTGTAGACAATCCTTTAGCATTCGAGCTCTTTAATTGGCCTAGCTAGCTGTCCGGTAACTTCAGAAAGTATTGGTTAACGTTTATAACATACTTTATTCCATAGAACTAGAGAGTACCATTGTACTTATGAAGATTTTGCTCTATGTGATTTGTGGGAATATCCTCCATAGCCACGGAGCGTGGCACAGTTGCTGTATGCGATATATTGTTTTAGTGCGTGTTTGACAGACGCTCCGGAAGCGCCAGTTATCAGTTGTACACTACTAGTATCTCTTATGACTAAAGCACGTTTTGACTATCACTTGTGTCTTTGAGCTGTAGCAAAACTATTTTGTTAGGCATTAATTTTCTTTATATGTTTATGTTGGAAATTTTTACACCTTCTAGCCAGGGCTCCGGAGTCCAAGCTGGTAAATTTTGGAAGTCCGAGAGGCTGAGTCGGAAAGTCAAACTTGCTAGAATCCAGAGTGTTCGAAAGTTGGTCTGTTCTGTTAAGAAAAAATGTTGGAGTTGGTCATTTTTAGCATTCACGGAGTCTGCCAGAAACTCGCAAAACCCACGAGTTGAAGTCGGATTCTGTCTATACGACTCCTCAACCCGCACTCCATTCAAGACAGAAGACCTGCAAATATTGCTGGGTTATACCAAGCTTCCTGTGCTCCGGAACTACGCTGCGGAATATTTTTCCCCTACCCAGGATCGCGTCCCTGGAACGGGACTCGATATCCTCACCAAAACAGAGTCTCCGTGCCTAAGGGTGCCACTTGACACACCCTTACAGGCCACGGCCGTGCAAATCAAGTTACGAAACACGGCCACCACTATCTGCAATCTCTATATTTCCCCGAACCAAGTAATCCACATAGCGAATATCATTGGACTGGTGGCGCAGCTGCCGCGCCCTTCCTATTTATTGTTGGGCGATTTCAATGCAAAACACCCAACGTGGGGTAATAATGCTAATAACGCGCGAGGCTTGATTGTCGAGCGTTTGCTCAGAACTACTGATTTGTGCCTCCTCAATACAGGAGCACAGACCCATTTTCACATTCATACAGGAACTACCTCCGCGATAGACCTTACTCTCTGCACGCCTGACCTCGTTCCTGACGCCCAATGGACTGTGACTTAGGACACCCACGGGAGCGACCACTACTGTGTGTGCCCAGTTTCCCGGACCTCGAAAACTACGATACAGCACCACGTTATATCCTCCGGCGAACCGATTGGACTACCTTCGAAGCCTTGAGCCAGACAGAGAAATTAGATGATCACATTCCCGTCGACCAGATGGTGGATCACTTCACGGGAGCCCTAATGAGGGCTGCGACAGAGGCCATCCCATATCCAGAGGTGGAACCGCTCCTCATAGAGTTCCATGATGGAACGACAAGTGCACACGAGTATATGCGGAGAGAATGAGACTACTCCGACGTTACCAACGAAATAGACGTTTGGCCAACAAAATAGCATATTACCGCGTACGTGCGCAGGCACAGTTTACCCTGCACCAGGCCCGGAAAGCCTCTTGGAAGGAATATACAACTACGCTAAACGTTAATACTCCAATGAGCAAGGTCTGGCCACGCGTTAAAAAGATGACCGGTAAACCACGCCACGGCCATCCTTGTATAAAAGAGAATGGCGCGTTCTACAATCATGGCGTGGTGATTGTAGAACCCGACCTTGTCGCCGAACGCTTGGCTCGACGTTTCAACGAGGTCAATACAAGTCCCGACCCTGATGGTATACACTACAAGATGCTAAAACGCATGCACCATTCAGCGGTTCAAGCACTCATGACAATATACAACAAAATTTGGACAACGCATCACTATCCGGAACAATGGCGCCTCGCCACTGTACTAGCTTTTATAAAACCAGGTAAACTTCCCACGGAACCAAGTAGCTACCGTCCTATTGCGTTGACCAGCTGCTCGGAAAAATCATGGAGAAAATCGTGAACACCCACCTGATAAAATATCTAGAAGCCAACAAGCTCCTCTGCAACGTGCAACACTGTTTTCGAGACCGATGCCATTGAACGTATACAAAATTACATAATAGAGGAGTACACTATCTGTGTCTTTTTCGATCTAAAAAAAGCATACGACACAGCCTGGCGACACGGAATACTTTTGCGACTGCACAAAATAATCATAACAGCTGTTAATGACCTTTTACTTGCTGCAATTCTTGCGCGAGCGGCGTTTCAGGGGCAGAGTGGGACTGGCCTTCTCCCCTGAAATGCCGCAGGATGAAGGGGTTCCACAGGGGAGCGTCATTAGCTGTACCCTGATCCTACTAGCAATAAACGACATCATAGCAAACCTTCCCCAATACGTGCACTACCCAAGTCGTGGTCACTATACGTAGATGATCTCACGCTATACTCCTCGAGATATCTGGAAGTTCTACATCGTCGACTTAAGCGAGCCATTGGACGCGTTTGTAACTGGGCGACCGACCATGGCTTCGCCTTTTCTGCTGCCAAGACCTCTGCCCTCCACATTAGGTTGGCCAGGGATGTAATGTCACCCAAACTTAAAATATATGGATACACGGATAAACTATCACGAAAAGGTGAAATTCCTCGAAAAGATAATAGATAGAAGACTGTCTTGGAAACTCCACATCGAGATGCTGAGAACGCAATGCATGCGTAAGCTCAACCTACTCAAGCACCTGATGACACTGTCGTGGGGCGCCGACCGGCAAACCCTTCTATACCTCTATCAAACCCTTGTACGCTCCAGTCTAGACTATGGCTGTGTCGTATAGCAGTCCGCGAGGACTGAAGACCTAAAATGACTGAACCTTGTGCACAATGCAGCACTAAGGCTATGATCCGAAGCCTTCCGTACATCACCCATACCAAGTCTTCTCGCTTATGAGGAGTCTAGGCAGGTGGCCCTGTCGGATTTGCCCGCGGCAAAGCGTGCAGGCACCTGCCGAGACTACTACCCATTAATCAAGCGAAACCTGCGCGAGCTATGGCAATCCCAGTGGCTGGCGCAGAGAAATAATAAATTACGAACAATCAAAGAACCGTCCGACCGTGACATTCGTCAAATAGTGACTACCGCCGAATGGACGTCGTACTGTGCCGACTGCGTATTGGTCGCATGAGACTTACTCACTACTATCTACGGATGAGGCGTCCACAGCCCTGCTGCGTGGACTGCGTCGTACCTCTCACTGTCTTGCATTTAATGGCCGAGTGTCCCACTTTCTCCGACGAGCGGAGGGACTGCTATCCGGACCTGCATGGTCGAGATGCCGACTCCATCCTCCGAGGAATGCTTTCTGAGGGACCTCGCGGCTAATTTAATAGAGATGCCCTTAAGACTTACCTTACCAGATGTGACCTCTGTCACAAACTGTAATGAACCCATTACGATAAATACTATCGTCAACTACGGCCCTCCCATTTTTTGTGAATTACATATACTATGTGTAAAAAATGATAATATTCTCCTTACTACTTTATAATATAAAATGAGACAAATTCCGCGACCTAGTGGCGCACAAGCCTGTGGCTAAACACTGGAATAGTTCGGCGCGATATAGACAGTGTGCCACTGAAGCGCTAGTAAAAGTTTCTACTATTACAACAGTCGCCCCGAGAAGAGACCCAACTGTATCATTGAAAACAACATTTGCTACGTTTGTAAACTCTGACGAAGTTTTGGCGTTGCGACACTATGTTTGCCTATTAAATATGTACTTCTTATTACAACGAGGTGTTTGGTTGGATGCTCTGCTACGCTTGTGTGAGTATTATTCCCTTTTTAGAATTGGGGACTTCTTGTTACATGTATTTCCATCAGAGGTACACACTCTGAGTTGGAGGTTGTTGGGTGCATGGAGTTTGAGCCGAACACCCGCTGGTTGTTGATGGCTGAATAAAGTTAGCAAGTTGCCTTTGTTCATAGACTAATTATGATATGGAATCTGTGGTTTTCGGTGCACGGAGTCAGAGACAGACAAAAGTGAGTTACCTGTTAGCCTTAGGAGTCGGACCATTCACCTTCCAGTTTCACAATCTCGTTCTGTATGCAATGAAGTAGATCATATTTTCTACTTTGTTACTTGTTCCTTCCGTACGTATTGAGCCTGTTATTATAATATTCTTTTCCAGCTGGTCGCCCTTGGGTTTGAAGAATCTCGAGTAACGGAACTCCTTCTGCGTCACAACAACGACAGGGACCGAACATTGGAGGACCTCATCACGTAGAGAAGGGCTGGTGACAATGCTGTTTGCAGCATCCATTGAATTCGGGCCTTCTCCTTATCTCATCATTCCTCTCAAATTCTTTTCTGGCCTAGATGTTCTGTTATTTTTGGTATATTTGTTATTGTATGCCCATAGTAGATTAGATAGTTGGCTATAGTCGGACCAACAGCCCATTCCCAGGGAGCAGCGATGGCGACTCGTGGTTGCTGCAGTGGGGGTGCTGGCTTGTGTGGACGCCGCTGTGGCCAGACTCTGCTCGGCTCGTGCTGCTGTATCTTGGGAGATTCCTAGAGACTCCAGGGCGGTGGCTGGGCTGAGGTGGACCAAACGTCCACAATCATCCCCTTGCCCGCCCTTTGTCCTCAGGCTTGGACGGGCAGCGCACCCTTGGTTGGCTTCGGTCGCCCACGCAATCTTCTTGATCACCTTAGTTCCTCTAAGGGCAGCGAAAGGCTGGTGGGCACATCCAGCAACAACAGCAGTGGGGTTGCTGCACAGGTCCATAGCAGTGGGGTTGCTGCACAGGTCCATAGCAGTGCGGTTGCTGCACAGGTCCATAGCAGTGGGGTTGCTGCACAGGTCCATAGCAGTGCGGTTGCTGCACAGGTCCATAGCAGTGGGGTTGCTGCACAGGTCCATAGCAGTGGGGTTGCTGCACAGGTCCATAGCAGTGGGGTTGTGCACAGTTCCATAGCAGTGGGGTTGCTGCACAGGTCCATAGCAGTGGGGTTGCTGCACAGGTCCATAGCAGTGGGGATGTGCACAGTTCCATAGCAGTGGGGTTGCTGCACAGGTCCATAGCAGTGCGGTTGCTGCACAGGTCCATAGCAGTGGGGTTGTGCACACTTCCCTAGCAGTGGGGTTGCTGCACAGGTCCATAGCAGTGCGGTTGCTGCGCAGGTCCATAGCAGTGGGGTTGTGCACACTTCCCTAGCAGTGGGGTTGCTGCACAGGTCCATAGCAGTGCGGTTGCTGTGCAGGTCCATAGCAGTGGGGTTGTGCACAGTTCCATAGCAGTGGGGTTGCTGCACACGTCCATAGCAGTGGGGTTGCTGCACAGGTCCATAGCAGTGGGGTTGTGCTCACTTCCATAGCAGTGGGGTTGCTGCTCAAGTCCATAGCAGTGGGGTTGCTGCACACTTCCATAGCAGTGGGGTTGCTGCACAGGTCCGTAGCAGTGGGGTTGCTGCACACGTCCATAGCTGTGGGGTTGCTGCACAGGTCCATAGCAGTGGGGTTGTGCTCACTTCCATAGCAGTGGGGTTGCTGCTCAAGTCCATAGCAGTGGGGTTGCTGCACACTTCCGTAGCAGTGGGGTTGCTGCACAGGTCCATAGCAGTGGGGTTGCTGCACAGGTCCATAGCAGTGCGGTAGCTGCGCAGGTCCATAGCAGTGGGGTTGTGCACAGTTCCATAGCAGTGGGGTTGTGCACAGTTCCATAGCAGTGGGGTTGCTGCACACGTCCATAGCAGTGGGGTTGCTGCACAGGTCCATAGCAGTGGGGTTCCTGCACACTTCCATAGCAGTGGGGTTGCTGCACACTTCCATAGCAGTGGGGTTGCTGCACAGGTCCATAGCAGGAAATTGCGAGTCTTTCATGGCTCGGAGGATGGCTGCGAACATCACTCTATGATATAAGAAACCATCTTCTGTATATTCATGAAGAAATTTACAAATATCCTTCTATGGAACTGTGCCACACCCCTACTTCGGTAGCCGCCAGCCGAGGCCCAGGGTCTGGCCCTCTCCAAGCTATTGTCGTTATGTCAAGTCAAGGAATTCGGATGTCTAAGGGATAACCACAGCCAGTGGGATGACTTCCTACCAGGTGGAGATTGACCAACGAAGATACAGCTGTGTGGTTCTGAACCTGAACCAGGTAGCATTTCAGAGATTTGAGGGGACCACCAAACTAGGAGATTTTCTTGTATTTTGGGAATGCTTATTTTTATGCCGACAATCTTGGAAAGCGCTGAATTACATTGTGTTAGCTGGTGACATGGACGCTTAGAACAAGACTGGTTGAGAACCCTTTATACAAAGCTGCTGTTGCCGTTGCTTTTCTCATAATATATAGTCGCCATGTCACTTGTAGGCTTAAATGAACTTTAATACACTCGACTTTTTTCACGGAGGCAATTTAATAGTAGCTTTTTTCATGGTGCAATTTATTTCACTACATTTGCTTGTGCCGGGGCCCCGCTATGCCTTCGCCCGCTCAACTTGTGACCGGATGACCATCTCTCACGTCATCCCGTTTACACCGTGGAAGTCGGCATCGTAGATACCCCTGGAAATCATTAAAGCTGAACGTATACTCACAAGTTGACCCTCCGATTGTATAGCGTGGCCTCGCCGTGAGTTACCATGCAATGATTGTCTTTAATGTAAAGTGATTTTGCTATTATACGAAGGACTGCCTTATGTGTTACCTTTACTCTGCTGTTGGCACTTGACTTTGTATATGCAACTCGAGGCTTTCTCCTTGCAGTTAGAGAGGATTGGGGGGGCGTTCTTTTTTAGTTGGAGGAAATTTCTTTGTAATTAGAGGATCTGCCCTTCTAGTTGCCGAGAATTCCATGTAATTAGACTGGTTTCCATTGCAGTTACGGACGTTTTCTTAAATTAGAGGAATTTTTCTTTAAAGAGGAGATTGAGGACTTTCCCCTGCAATTGGAGAGTTTCTAAATTTAACGAGAAAGTTCTTTTTTGCAATCGAAGAGATTTACCTTGTGAAATATATATATATATATATAGATAAATAGTCACAAAAACTTTTGCTACCCAACATGCTGTAACTAAAGCCTTGTGCAACAGGCAGGAACTACATGTATGGATTAGGGTATATCTTCCCACTGTTTGTTCCTGTAGAAGCAGATGATAAACAATTTGGTTCTTGAGCAAGTATTTTTTTCTCATGAGTGACAGTCAGACTCCTACTTGCTCTCGTATGATTGCAGAGATATTTTGCCACAGACAGCACCAAATTTTCGTTTAATTATCATTTATCGTACGAGTGATCATTGGAACCCTCACCTCCTGAATGTTATCCCTCCCTCTGTACTACTTAAGGAGGAATCTCGGATTTCTAAACTTCCAAGTACCACTGTGTCTGAAGTGACTTGTTTTAATGCTGCCAAGCTCTTTGTTGTTCTCTGCTGAACCCGAGCTACTGCTGATAAACCTGGAAGTATGCTTGGTGGTCGAAATGTGCCGCAATGAACTCTACTTCATTTCAAATTACTTTCTACTCCAAACTTAGCTTTAGCTTGAAGCAAGTATGTAGGTATATACCTACGTGTTGTAACCAAATACGGTTGTGCTCGAAGTCTCAAGCATCGCTCATGTAGGTATTTCGCTTAGGTAATTCGTGTTTGAAAATTTAGAACTTAATTTTAACCCGAAATTTATACCGAGAGTAAAAAGTTGAGGTTCATATCCTTGTTCATGGCGGCGGTCATTTGACTCTTTGCCGCCCGCATCCAACATAGTTTTTCAAAGCACAGTTTAAAGTGTCTCAAATTTACCACGTTCGTCTGTTGTATGTTAATTAAACCTTCGAGACATTTTTCTTCCGTGGCCACCGTGCTTCCTTTCATTTTCCTACTTCTGCCAATGATCTTGTTTCTGTTTTTCCTCTTCTTCCCTGACTTATTACTCCCATACTCATCGATCTTCCCCTTGTTTTTCCGGTTTGCTTGACATACTACACGTTCCATCTTCCTCTCTTTGGGTCCCAAATGTAATGGATGGGAAGGCTTAACTCTGTCCTCCTGAGTTTTCACATCTTGCTCTACCCTTGACCCTATATTATCCAGTTCTACTGCGCTTTTTTCTCTGTAGAAAGACAATGTGACAATGAACCCTTGTAAAATAATACTACCTGGTCATATAAAATATTGTTTAGGAGAGGTCTCTTTTGTTCTCAGGATTGAGCTTTGGATGCTTAAAAATTGTTTTAGCTAGGCATGCATTAGGCAAGTTTTGATCAACGTATCTGAGGTAGTACTGTACTTCGCTTACCAACAGCAAATTCTTTTCGTCTTCGACGATAAAGACTAAAGAAATTCAGTCCGAGATTTTTAGGGAGTGAAGATGCATACGCCGTTTGTGAGCGTAACATATTTTAAAGCAGTTGTTCTAACTTGGGGACACTGTCTCAGGTGCTGTTGTTACGAAAAATTAAAATAATTTTTGGCATTAACTTTCTATATTCTGAAAAAATGAGGCACATGTTCGTACTTATTATGATTGGAGAAACTACACGCTGGGGCGTGTATGGAAGGGTAATATGTTTCAGGAATATATTTTTACGGTCCCTATCCCTGTCAGAATATATATGGGCTTCACTCACCCAGGGGCTGTCCCGCATGGTATTTCCGCAGGAGATGTTGCCGCTGGCCACAGTACAGAACGATCCCTCAGGGGTGGTCTGATTGTGGCGCGGCCTCACTTAGGTGGTAACGTGGACCTGGGCCTGCAGTACTTGCCTGCAGGATCAAACGCCATCACTAATTTCCTCCATGCGGTCAGAGAGGGTGGTGTTCAAACTCCGCCCTCTTGGAGGCAACTCAACAACAACATCCCTCAGGGGGCATAGAATGGGCCATAAGGTTAGGTTAGTGTAGGTTTGCCCATCCTATGTTATGGGGAGCAGCGACCCCAGGTGATTTGTGTGGGTTACCTTAGCTATTAGCTAAGCCTTCGGGACATTTGTCTTTCGTGGCCACTTTGCTTCTTCCGATTTCATACTCTTACATTTTCCGTTTTCTTTCACTACTTGTTGTTCCTATGCGCGTTGATCCTGTGTGGGAACATCTTCGTGCATGGGTTCCCGTTTCTATCGACATACCATAGGTCCCTTTCTTTTCCTCTCGTAGAAGAGCTTAGTACTTACTTAGAGAGACTTAAGCTTTCTTACACTACTACTACTACTAGTACAGAACGAGTCCAACGGTCTCGTATGTTTCAGCAAGATTGCAAAATCAGGGATATCACGCAATCGCTCTAGTTCAGGCATGTCGCGTTACTACTTTTTCACTCTTTTGAACCTTTCTTCGTATCACCTAATGTCCCTTGTGTTACCGAACGTATCTCGTCCGCTTTCACGAAATTCCTAAAATTTCAGGGATTTCGTGCTGTCACTGAATCGTTCTGTACCGTATAGAGGTAAATAGGTGTTGGTAGAGAAAAAGTTCAACTGCATAAGTAGGTATAACACTGCTACTACGTGTCCATGACGTTTTGTGTAATACGACAACGCGGAATCGTAGCCTAACTTTATACAACTACAAATTTATTAGTGGAAAGCTCTTTTTTTTCTGTAGTATCCGTAAAACTTTTGCAATTGACATATTTGCCTGTAACCTGAGGCAGATTATCACATTTGTGTGCGATGATGGAACTGCCATTAGCATTTTCTCAATTGTTGTGCAGTCGCTATGTTAGGTTCGCCCATGCTATGTTATGGGGAGTAGCGTTCTCACCGTCTCTTATACTTGTATTTTATACCCCTACTGCTGTTGCTTCGTTCTGTTGTTGTTCTTCTTCTTCCGCGCTTTGTTTCCACGTGTGTTGATCCTACGTGGGAACACCCTCGTGCATGCATTCCGGGCACCTATCGACCCACTATGTGTCTTTAACGTGTTCCTCATTGGAGAACACCTTTGCTTTTGGCAAAACGACTTACACAAACTGATGAAGTATCGCAGTAATTTGTGCAGCTGATGCGAGGCAAAGCGCAGCATAAGAAAAGGAAGTGTTTGTTCCTCAACTGTCGCTGCTGATCCGTCTTCAGTTGTGAAGAGATCCTCTAAAGGAGAGGTACCTTGAGGCTATTCACAAAGGGATAGCTGCACGTAAAAGCTTTGGAACAACAGAATGAAATCTGCGAAAAGGTTAGTCGGTAAAAAACATGATAGACACGTAGGGTAACCCTTGGTTGTGCTTGGAATGATATATTTATTATATAGTATGAATGTCTGTGAAGAGTTGCTACAACATCTTCGGTAGCTACAAATGGGAAATAGCCACACAAGAGATGGGATTAGAGTAGATAGCTGGCAGTAGACGAACCGACAGGCCCATTCCTAGAGAGCAGCCGCGACTTACGCTCCGGTCCTGTGTGAGCTATTGTCATTATGTCGGAATCATTTTGATATCTGAGGAACCAATGAAGAAGCGAATAAACTTAGCTAAGGAGATGGTCATGCGAGCACAATTGCCCTCAGGGGTGTATTCTGGCGGGCCCTTTCGCTGCCACAATATATTTGGTTCTTCTCGCACCCAAGGGTCTCTAGTGCATTTTCCGCAGCAGATGTTGCAGCTTGCCGTAGTTCCTGCTGACGAGGTTAGTTTTGTTGAGTTAGGTAGGCTCTCGATACTTTCCCTTCTGTTTCGGGAGGTGGCCGACCTATTCCCGCTAGACTTCTACTTTCTTGTTTTTCGTTTCCTCCCCCTGTGCTGCGTAGCTGAGCGAAAGCGTTCAGCCGTGCCCGGGGGTTGGAGATGCACACCTTGCGCTTTTTTTCTGTCAGTAGCGCACTAACCATTTTGAAACCTCCCGGCAGAAAGCCGAGACAAAAATCATTGAAAATTTAAAACGAGACATATCTCGCGTGCTAGTGGACCACGAGCCTATGTTAAACCGCAGGAATAGTTCGGCGCGATATAGACATTGTGTCCCTAATGCGCTAGAAAAGTTTGTACTACTACAACAAGCACTATTAATTGCTTCGGAGCTCGGAGACGTTTAGATCATTGCGGCACGAGATATAGATTTAGGGCGCCTCCGAAGCTTAGGTCGTCAAGAGTTTTGACTCCCGGATGAGGTGTTTGTAGCTGTGGAGGGTGTTGCTTCCAATGTTTTTCAAGAAGATTTTTAACGCATTGACTGACTGTGCACCAGCAACTTTGGCGGGAAGTCTAAACGGTGTTCTCTGACGTAACCGTAGGAAAGCTGCGAGTGACGTCATTACTAATTTGAGGGCTCGACGTTCTCTAGGTGAGCAAGCAGCTAGAGTACGATTGGTTGTGACGTCACACGTGGCTTTGGTATGGTCACTCGAGAACACAATTTTAAGATACGGTATTAATTTGGATACGAGGGTAGGCCCTACTTCATAAAGTTCACGGAATTGAGACGAATGATTGTACAAGAGACTGAAGCATTCGCAGGTTACTAATACTATAACTATATTCCTTTGCAATTTTTATGGATTGAATGTGTCAATGTCGTCATCATTCTGAATAACTTGGGTAGGGAAGTTGTTTATTTACTCATTCTCAGATAAACATAACGTTATTTGGAGAGGGATGTGCTGAGGGTCGTCTCTTCACAGAACCACACAGTTACTGTGTTCTTTGACTTCCAAAAAGCTTACGACACTGCCTAGGTTTATGGAATTGTGAAGCAACTTCATACCTTGGGAGTGCGTGGCTCAATACTTGCCTTTATTTCTAACCTTCTGGCCCAACGAAGCATCCGAATTCGTATCAACGCCACTTTATCTGCACCAGTCACTGTAACTAGAAGATCTTCCAGGGGGAGGAAGTGGGGGCGTTTTATCGTGCACCTGTTTCATGATTGCTGTTAGCGATCTCTCATCCTACCTCCCTCACACTGTGAATGCGACACTGTATGTAGACGATTTCATGATCTACGCGTCTGGTTCACACCTTCGGTACATCGAAAGACAATTGCAAATGGTTATAGATAACTCACGAGATTGGACAAACCGCACGAGGTTGATATTTTCCCCAGGCAAAACTGTAGCAATGCACATTTGTCGTGTGATTGATTGCCCAAAACTCGTCGTTGATCTGTTCCTGCAGAGTCGCCCCATCGAAGCAGTTGAATCCTACATTTTTCTGCGTATCACAATTGATAACAGCTTGTCCTGGAGACAACACATCCATGAACTGAAACATACCTGCATGCGATCCCTGAATCTCCTTAAACACCTGTCGCATAAAACCTGGGGGCAGCCAGAAAGTCACTCGTACGATTACATCTTATGCTAATTAAACCTACACTGGACCATGGGTGTGAGGCTTATACCTCGGCCTGCCCCACTCTTCTGAAAAGTCTGGAGCCAGTCTAGAACTCAGCAGCCCATACATCGCCTATTGTCAGTCTACAGGCATCAAGCCACTCTACTTCTATAAAGATACCAAACTACTCTACTACTATGCAAGACTGCACTATAACGTCTCGCACCCGTTACATCCTGATGTGGCAGCCGAGGACGGCAACCCTTGACCCCGTCTCCGACACTTTACACAGAGGATGCTGTATTTGAGCAGAGACTACCATTTAACACTGAATCATATCCTCCCTGAAACTTATCCACTTATGTATATGCCTGAAATACTTTATCTGCATGTTTGCAGAACACTGTTCTCACTACTGAAGAATCGGACGCCACCACAAGTTTTCCGTGGTGTCTTCCTGAACCATGTCGCCCCTCACAACTCCACCTATACTTATACGGATGGGTCAAAAACTCCTGAAGGCGTGAGTTTTTCCTATGTCTCTCCTACCCGTCAGTACGCTCGTAGAGTGCAGAATTTTACATCTGTGTTTACAGCGGAATTTCTTTGAATTCGCTTTGCCGTGCGACACGGGACACAATGCGCCACACGCTTAATTGTTGTGATATGTGACTCCCGTAGCGCAATTACAGCTATAGAACAATTCCGACCTGAAAACCTACTGGTGCTGAAAATCAGAAAGGAAATCTGTGCGAGGGAGAAGGAGGTCCACCTCTGCTTGGTCCCCAGTCATGTGGAAATCCTTGGCAATGAGAGGGCAGATACGCTTGCCCGTAATGCTGTAGCAGCTTGTACTTTCGAGCTTGTCCCAATACTGCGCTCTGACTTCAAACGTCACTTCCAAAGTATTGTGTGGCACAAATGTTACGAAGAGTGGTAAACTAAAGTACCAGCCGAAAACAAACTGAAAATGATAAAACCACACTTCGATGTTATCCTCATGTGTGATTTTGAGTAAAGAGAATGGGAAGTCAAATTGGCTAGACTAAGAATTGGACTTACACTTGCAACACATGGCTTTCTACTTAGATATGTCCCATCACCTTACTGCCCGGACTTCCTTGTGCCGCAATCTGTATATCATATATATACTGATGGAATGTCCCTCAATAATGGATGAAAGCAGAAGATACGTTGGTCCTGGACCCTACTCCCTTACTGATATATTTCAGAACCTTTCTGCACTTAGAGGACTACTATGGCAATTTTTACAAAGTATGACTATTTTCTTTAGAAAGATCTAATTCCGCATATCCCTAACTTCAACAATTGACAATAGATACCCCATACTCTAACGAAGCACTATCTTAATGACAGAGATACACTATTGAAATGCCGTTTTGAGCATCAGTGGTGGTGAGAAGGTTATATAAAAATAATAACATAACGTGATGCCCTTGTCACCAAAATTGCAACAATTCGCCTCTTTAAGAATATTTTTCAGTTTACCGTTAGTTCGGCGAGTGTTAACAGCGCTGCGTTCGGATGAAGCTGAATGTATTAGAAGTGAAAACGTTGCTGCGCATGATAAAGCAGAGACTATATTGAATAACTATATTCTCATATATGTACTTACACTGCACCCTCTCCTAATCGGGAGATTCGCTACGCAAATGGCTGATGTGTCCATGAGAGAGCTTCGCAAATATCTACTGTTTACCTAACCTTTTCATATTACAATGGAATGGGGGAGCCCTCGTCACTGGGGAGCTTTCCCGGTTGTCTCAGGTTCAGATGGACTTTGGTCCGAACTTGCTTCCTTCCCTTTTTAATCTTTCATTAACAGATTTTCTTCCGTTCCTCTTCATACATGATGGTCTGTTGTGCGTGATTCGCTCTTTGTTTATAACATAAATGTCCCTTTTCCCCCCACGTAACACTTATATCGCGGAAGGTTCACACTAAGTTCTGTAATATCGTTAATGTTGCTAATGACAAATTGGCAACTACGTTGTCTTAATTTCTTTATACTCTTATATGTTTAATGTTAGTCGCATGTGCCATGAGTTCATATAGCATGTTAATTTGGTAATTTGACATAGTTCTTAAGTATATATATCCTAGCTTCATACTTTCAGCTATTTCATCGGCTGGTATTGGTTACATACAATAAGACTCTTAATTATACGATCACTTCATTTCTGCATTGAGCAAGGTTGTTGTTTGAATACATTCAGAAAACTTCTCAGTTTTACATTTCATTGTTTATTCCGTGCGCTTAATGGTAGTAGTTACACAAGGAAGAACTTTCTACGCAAAGTGATGGAAGCTTCCCCAAGGAGTATAGTGTTTATAGGGTGATCCACAGGGTTGAGTTAGTTAACTTCACCCACCGTCTGGGCGTTACGCTTCCAGGGAGACCCCACAGGTTACTTTAGCCTTAATAGGCCCTCACGGGTATATTCTGGCCTTATGGGCCTTATGACCCCATGGGCCAACCCGAGTACCTTCTTCGCAGGAGATGTTGCAGCTGGCCACAGTTCCTGCTGATGAGGTTAGTGTGTTAGGTTGAATAGGTTCTCCGTAGTTCCCGCCGCCGAATGTTTGTAAGCGACCCATCCCATGGAACTCCTACCTGCTTCCGTGTGGGGGCTACGGAAGGGACTCTCCACACGGGTGTTTCTTTCTTTCATCTTCTATTTTCATTTTTCGTCTCTTTTTTTTTCCCTGTACGGCGTGGCTGAACGAATAGTCGTGCCGTACAGAACTGGAGATGCTTTGCGGCTCATTTCCTACCAGTAGTAGCGCGCTGGCCACTGGAGACCAATAGAACTCGTCTGAGTTCGCATCAAACATAAGACCCTCCGGCAGAAAAGCCGAGGCAAAAATTACTGAGAATTTGGCGCGCAGCGACTAGTATTACTGCGCTAGTAATCCCTCTACTACTTCTTTGGACGGACGACTAAGTAACGTTTCGTCCTCTCTCCGGATGGCATTGCTCGCTGGAGGTAGGGTGCTTCATTTTGAAAATTATATTTCATAAAAACTCATTGTGGTCGCGCTTCCGTATACTGTTAATAGGTACCTGTTCATCTTTCAATTCATAGTGTAGCTGCCACATGCCTAAGGCACGGATCAAATAGCAGGAAATGCCAGATTCTGCCATGCCGCGAACGATCAACTTTCCGCGTTCTGTATGCTGTTCACGCTTTGTTACTCTTCTTCATTATACAGCCCTCTCATGACAGCTCGTCTGTTCAGATACACAACTGGCAACTGTAGATGATGAATAATAATGACAGAGCACGCGGTTGCTCTCCTCTGATCCGCGGGATACATCGCCCCGGTCACGACGTGTTTGCGCAGCTGAGTATGCTGCAAGGAGTTGATTATCGAAAGCCTCGCGCTGTTTTGTTTCTTTGGAAAACCCATCGAAATTAACTGTAGTCAGCCCAAATGATATTATCATTCCTATATTTTTGAAGTACTGATGCACGGTGCGTAGATGAGTTATTATCAGGGACAAGTATTTTCATGAGAATGTAAAAACTCAGTACTTAAGTAGTGTTTCCTCAGCGAAGTGGTGTATTTTATCTCTGAGCAGAATCGTTACTTTTGCTTCCTAATATATGTGCCTACTTTGCTCTGTAAAAAGTGACACATTAATGCCGACATTGTACGGGGCAAAGTTTAGATTCGTCCATCCTATGCTATGGGGCCCGGCCACCCCGGGGGGCTCATGTAGGTTACCTCAGCCATTAGCTAAGCCTTCAGGACGTCTCTCTTTCGTGCCCACTTTGCTTCCTTCCCAATTTCATACTCCTACTTGCTCATGCTTTATTCTGTTCTTCCTCTTCATTCCCGTCTTCCTGTTCCCAAGCACATTGATCCTATGGGAGGAACACCTTCGTGTATGGGTTCTCCGTTTCTATCCACATACTATATGTCCCTTGCTCTTTCCTCAGTGATATCGTTCTGCTCTGAAACGGAGGCTTAAACTTCGCAACTATAACATATATAATGCCCTAATTTTACACCTGCATTCATTTTCATCAGTACTCATGCTCGGTGATTCAGTGTGGGAACACCCTTCTACATGGGCTCTACGATTCTCAGTACCTACTAAATTTTCCATATGCCTTACTCTCTTTGCTCGCTATTGCATGCTAAAAGGGAGGTTTAAGCGTTCGATACAATAATATGAATACACGTTCTGCAGCGTTTTATATACATTGTAATCATTCATAACCTGTACAATGGAGAGTTGATGTGTAAAGAAAGACGTCCATGGGGAAAATAAAAGTGTCTCGTAGCTTACATATGTTCCATTTTTTTAACTAGTACGATGCTTCATCGCTCTTAACTCCTTGCTTTTCGTAATCGCATTAATATTAGCTTTAGCTTTTTCAACAAGTTTGTGAATAGTTTTTTAGACATATTAATACTTTGCTATAGGTATCTTGCATGTCTCAGTAAGACTAAGATATTTTCTTTACTGTTTAATTTACTCGTTTTTGAGCTCTGATTACCGTTAGATATATTGAACATATTTGCAAGTAGTTAAAATTACTTTGATTTAGTTTGATGCATATCAATAGCTTATATTTGTTTGTCTTCCATCAACCTGGTTTCTTTGTTCATTATTGTATGGTGCAAGTTGTATATGTTTTACTATGGTGACCTACGCCTGCTCGTGAGTTTTGTCCAGATCTCCTATATTTGCATCCATTAGTCTTTGTGTACCACATTACCGTTACGTATTTTTTTTAATAGCTCATTACTTGCTTTTTACAGCGCATTTCTCTGCTAAACTTTCTGCTTGTTTTACGGAATGTAACACGTTTCAGTGAATGATGTTGTGATATTCCCTGGGAATAATAATCTACCAACTCTGGCACATTAACACCGCGGTGACCTAAACGCAGCACGGGTAGAACAAAGAGTTTCTGTAGGTGCCGTGACGTTGGACTGGCGTCCAGTAACTTGAGTGACGTCTGTAGTGGAGTTCCACTCACAAGACATAACAATACCAACGGTGCCGCTATAGTATATATATGTGTGTACCTGTAAATTGGGTTAGGCACCAATGCTACCGGAACCGAACATAGCCTGACTTATTCTCAAGTAACCTAATCTCATTCATGCTTTGCGGCATGCCACATGCTATACCGGCGCCACAAAAGCTGTGCGAAACAGACAATAGAGCTACGATTGCGCATCTCTGACGTCACTAAAGCAGAGTTCACAATGCGTTCACTCATCTACTGATGCCACCCGTCCGAACGTTTTGTAGCGTCATTTTCAGCACAACTTTGTGTACGCCACAAATAGTTATTGAGATGTTGACCGTCAAATCAGTTTCCTCTGTGTCACTAGGCCAGTTACGGATATATCTTCAAATGTGGAGTGAAATAAAATGTAGGAAACAATGCACTTTTCTGCTATTTATAGGACACAGCAACACATTCGGACAAGTGGATAAGCGAACGCGTTGGTTTGGATGCCGTGTGAACTCGGCCTAAGCGTTGTTGTTTCGCTACTGAACCTGCAGAATCGCAGTGTTGACGCATTATGTTCTTTTAGTGTGGTCCACTAACTGCACAGATTTGAATATCTTGGGGAAATTGACCTAGATTGTCGCATACTGCATTTTTGTTAATGATTTCACTTAGTAGTAGAAGCTCTTACCTTCTATGTAGGTATTAACTTCCGCACTTGCCATTCTCCTGTGCGAGCAGTACAGATATGCTACTCATTGAGTATCTGTGCTGTCAGCTTCTTTGCACTGAACGAGCCAAGCATTGCCGTGTGAGTTTCCTGCCAGCAAACCAAAATTAAAACCTAATACCTACCTTTTGTTGTCAAGGTAAGGTAGTATTTGCATTCTTGCATTGTTTGCAACTGACAGAAGTTACACCTTCCTTAAGTTACGCTCACTTGATTGATGTATGTTCTATTGTACCGTTAAATTTTGGGTCCGTGTTACGTATTTGCTGCTCCGAATTTGTTGCAATCGTGTTTTGTCTTATTGTGCTCTTGTAGTTTAAATTTGCTCATGGAACGCCTGTTTTGACCGCAAAAATATTGAATAAAATCGTAATTTGGGATTTACCTTACCCTAGGATTCTTCATAATCGCTTCGGTAAGATCTAGTGTGACTTTTTCCAGCATAACACACAGTAAACAGTGACCGTGTCACAATGATAAGAGTTCGAGTGTTTAGCGGTTGCGAAATTAAGCCAGAGTTCTTAAAGAATATGTTCTAGATAATGTGGCCTATCTCCTTGAAATGAATATGACCAGTGTCTTTGAAAGGAAAGGAGTTTCTTTCCACCGTCAATATACACTTTGAGGTCAAAAAGCACCGAGATTATGTAAACGTATGGCGAAACGAAATAGTAGAAGTGAACATTAGTTTTTGTGAAAAGATGCCTTATAGCTGCAATTGTGTTATGTGGACTTAGCACGCTGAGTAATGAGGTACGCATTAGATTATAGTTCCGTAATTTGGGCCTAAGTGACGAAAGCCTGCGATTTGTAATGTGCGCTTTTTACATTATACGTTCTAGAAGTGGACTGCAGTATATGCATCCGCAGATATCCGCTCTATCTTAAAAAATCTCCATGGTTTCCGCATTATGATGTGCGGGTTTTAAAATTGTGAAGATGTCCTGTCCATCTCGAGTGCGTTTCTCTTTTTGTAGATGTCATGCAGCCCACTATTTTTAAGCGTATTTATTTTGTGTAAATTGTATATAAACGACGTACCAATAATAAAGATGCATTATTACCTATATCATTTGTATTTGTTATCATCCTTTTGCTCTTCTTTGTACTAGGTTGTCCCAAAAATTCGTAAGCACATGCAAGAAATTGAAATTTTACTCGCCAGCGAATAAAACAAAAAAAAAAAACATCCCTCGAAAGAAAGACCATTATTTTCCAAGACTTTTTTCGAATGTGATGGAGCACCGTCAGGACTGTAAGCTGGATGTGGCAAAAGATCAACGCCGTCCAGCTCTTCAAACTTGTCTTTGGTCTTCTTCTGGGCGGTGTGCGGCTTAGCATTGTCCTGCTGTATCAAAGCGCGTTTTCGGTGGATCGGAGCCGGGTACTTTTGTCTCAACTGAAAAATTTATTAAAAAAATTCAGTTTCCCCCAAGTATTTACGAACTTTTGGGACAACCTAATAGTTCAGTGAACATTTTACTCCTTTTTTTTTTACTCGACAGCGACAGTTTGCTTGACCCGTTTGCTTCTGATGGTATCTCCATAAAATAATGCAAGGGTGTGTTTGAATCACTCGCTTGGATCGAGGTTATCTAATCCTATCAGTCTTAGATTACGTAAAACGTCAATCCCAAGCATTGAAATGAACACTTTGGAGCGTGTTTCAAGTAGTTATCCCAACGGCTTACACAATAACCTGGGTGCCCACATACGACAATCGTCTGCGCTATCAACGCATCAAGTCAACGTACGCAATCCGATCACGTTGCCACTGGTGCGGCTCCAGCTGGCACTTATTAAACTGTCCAGAAATTGCTGAATACCTCTGCTGCCTATGCATAGGCCACACGCGACGCACTCACCTATTCCTGTAGGAGAGACCCTGAATGCCGGTATGTAACAACTGTTAAGTGCCACCCACCGTAAAATCTTTTCTGGTCCAGTGGCATACCTTTGATGCCGTCGTGCAACTTTGTTTTCCTCTTGCGGGGACTGGACCCTGATGCAGCGATGGCGGGAGAATTTAACGGAAACACCAGATAGACGATTCAGTGTCGAAACGTTGCATACTTCTTAACAAGAACTAATATTTTGAACAACGTCAAAGTAAAATCGAACTAGAACGCCTTGTGGTGTAAGACCACCACCCGCGGTTGAAGGGGGGAGGGGGGAATTCAACGAAGTCATTTATGATGAACGAGTTGAGCGCACAGCCCCAATCCCTCTTTAATAATAACATAGGAAAAAATAGAACACCCTGTGCTCCAGACGATCTGCTGCGGAGGAGGCAAATTCGCCGCTGTGGAGAAAAATTCAACGCCGTCATTTTTATGGTTATCTAGGTCTGGTATTTTGGAATGGGTCACATCTAGGTCAACCCACCGAATGTCCTACTGAAGTGTTTGAAGATTGCTCAACTCCTTCGACCACTTATTGGGTGGACAGATAATATACATACGTATATATATATATATATATATACATAAATCTTTAATGAAAACATTATCACCTCTCTCACTTCGTTCGCGGGTGATAAATATGCCCTAGTAGAACCTACTAAATGACCATAAAACCCTAAAACCTTTGGTAGACGGTAGGCCTCTGACGTAATTCACGCTCCTCATTGGACGTTCGCCGGTATGTTACTGTGTATTGCTAAGCTGTTAATTCTTCATCTACTACTAAAATTTAATAATTTCTGTTTTTCTGTCTGTAAGCAACATAACTCAAATAGTTGTAGATGTTCACGAAATATTCAGTAACTGTTAAAAACGTCTCTAAGAACAGAGGATAAAATTTTGTTAATGTTCCGTCAACAGTTTGTCTCTTTATCTGTCTATGACCTCGCGGGTATATTCTAGCGGGCTCTATCCATGTCAGAGTGTACACGTGGGCCTCACCAATCCAAAGGCTGTACGTTCCGAGGGCTTCTCCGCAGATGTTTAGCTGGCCGCAGTTCCTGCTGACGAGGTTAGTGTATCGAGTGGTGATGGGGCAAATATCCGAAATCGTGGAACATCCGCGGATGTTAAGATGGTAATCTCGGCAATCGCATCCGCGGATGTCAGAACTGTAAAATTCGCAGCAAAGGAGGCGCGGATGTGCAAGTTTATCACTGTACACTAAGCTCACCCACAGTGCTGAAAACTGCAAGCTCTCATTTGGATTGAAATGTGTGCAAGCGCTGTCCCTGTCAACAAAGCAGCATCTAAGTTTTCTTCTCCATGTGTTGTACAAATTGCAGTTGTGAGAGGGTGTGTGTGTGTGTGTTATGGTTGGGCGAATATCCGCATCCGCGGAACATCCGCACCTCTTCTGAACATTTGCATCCGCAGGTGTCAAGATTGTAACATCCGCAATTTCATCCACTCCGCGGATGTCAAAACGCTTAAAGATCCACATCCGCGGTTGTCCAAAAAAATGACATCACTAATGTAGAGTCAAGTAGGTCCTTTTTACTTCTTCTGTTTCTTGAGGTGCGCTACCCAGTGGTGGTAAGGGACTCTCACCTGTTCCCCTGTGGGAGCCACGGAAAGGACCCTGCGCATGGGCATTTCTTTCTTCTATCTTTTTTTGTATTTCTTCGTCTCCTTGTTTAGTGGGGCGTGGCTGAGAAACCGTGTGAGAATGGAGATTCTCTGCGCCTCATATCGTGCCGTAGACGCGCGCTGGCCACTTGAGACCAACAGAACTTATCTGAGTTCGCACTGACACGAAAGCTTCCGGCAGAAAACCCGGGATAAAATTTACCAGGGAATTGGTACAATACGAGCAATGCGACTTAGTATCGCTGCGCTAGTAAGCCTTCTACTTCGAACTATTACTTAATAAAATCTTACGGCGACATTCTCTACTCGGCTGTGACAGCGTTCAGTTGATGGTTAATTGTAAACTACTGTCTCTTTACTAAACGCCAGGTGGACTCTGCTCCTAAAACTGTTTTTTATTTTTTCATCTTATGGGTGATAAAGCCTTGTTCGCACTCGGGATAGTATTTAGTCAAGTGGTAAGTAGCTACTTGTCACTTGACTAACTACTTACCAAAACTCGTTCACATTATGTTACTAGAGGGCCCAGCCGTCAGAAATGACGGCAAAAAATTTGTGATTATGCTTTTTATTGTTCCCGTTCCCAGTATAGGTTTTTCTGCAGGCCTGATCTTCCATTAGTGAAACGCAAGTACAGTAGTACAACCATGAGTTTTCCATAGCAAAATATCCCCCCTGCAAGATAAGGAGTGAATATCAGCTTGGAATTGATTAACCGTTAAGCTGCACTAAGAAAAATATAGTTCAGTTAAAAGAATTCACTGGAAATGCCCAGGGCTCACCGTATTGTGGATACGCACTGATTGTTGATAAAAATCGCCTCCGTTAATCTCGAAATTTTTAGTGTCAAATTTGCTAAAGGAAGCAAAGGGCGAAAATTCGCTGAAGCTTCCTCGTAACTTGCACTGATTTGCCATGTTGGATGAATATGCTGGTTGGTGGAGATTTCTTAATACTGGAAACATCTTACGTCATAAGTAAAACTGCGTTATAAATACACAAAACAGGTGCTATGATTGTATAGTTGATCATGTAAATTATCTTTATTTTTGCATTGCTCTACATACGAAGGTATACGCGTGCCGTTTAAAGCAAATTTATTAGGCGTCGGAAGCGAAGGAGCTTTGTGAGGAATAGATATACTGTACTGTACTTTGGTTTTGGCACTCGTCAGTTTGCTCTTCTTAAGCGGAATGAGTTCTTAAGCTGCTCTCGCCTGACGAGGATTCGACTGTACATTCGTCCAGAAGTTGTCTGATGGCCGTGCCGAATAAACTTATGGCAATAATAGTTATGGTACTGCATGCGTGAAAAGCGTTAGCTGCTTAACGCTTTGACAAACCTAACTTCATGTAAATTGTGCTTCTGCGGTTATGGGGATTAAAGATGGAGGTATTATTTTACCATTTCAGCTTACTCCATGTAGTATTCGCTAAATAAAATACACTTTTCTAAAGAGTAGGAAAGACAGAACTGACTGCTTCCTGTTTTTCTTTTGCTCGATTTCTGTACATTACTGTACTGTAGTATAGGTATAGTATAGTATGGCACTGTAGTATAGGTCTACCTATGTCACAAGATGGCGCTGGCCTGTTTACGTCGTTTTGTACATTGGTCTTAGCGAAATTTCCCCGTTGACTATCCATTTGCCGCGCATAATTCGTCATACACTTAGTTTTATGTACCACAATGACTGTTCAAATTACTCAAATTTTAAGTTTGCCGAATTTGTAAAAAATTCTTACGTAGAATGGGTCATAGAAGTTAGGTTAATTAGGGTCACTAATCCTATGTTATGGGGAGTAGCGCCGCTATGGGAGTCTTCATAAAACTTTAGCTTTAGCTAGGCCTTCGGGACGTTTCTCCTTCGTGCCCACTTTGCTTCCTTCCATTTCCGCGCTCTATTTACCACTTTGTGTGCTGTTTTGCCTCTTTGTGCTTGTCTTGCTGTTCTTATGCGCGTTGATCCTGTGTGGGTGACACGTTTCTATCGACGTACGTGTTTCTACCTCTGCTGGATAACCTTGTGGAAACGGAAATTTAACCTTTTCAACAGGCTAGTTACGCATGTTTTCGCTCTGAAGTATTTCTGTAGCGCCACGTTGGTTACTTCCATTCGCAGTGGGAAAACAAAGTCCAGAATATGTATAAAAAATTGACTTCTGCAATGCAGACGTTTTACTTCATGTATAATCCAACACGAGCGTTGTTAAATCAATATCATTTGTAAAAATTTGACATATGAAGGAACCCTGACCTACGTGGAACTCTAGAAGGACACTAAGCAAAATTATATCTGAAAAAAAAAAAAAATTATTTCGCATAACGACGTTGCCTTCTGACAGCGGCGTACACAAACTCTCTGTCGCGGCTCTCAATTAGCTGTACAACTGGAAGCAGGGACTTCGACGTTAACGGTAAGTTAAGAGGCGTATTAGGCCATGGTATAATAACGTACGCTATTAATCCTATTATACCATGCAGGTATTAGGCCGAGTTCACACGTCAGTCATCTCAAGACTCTCGCTGATCCACTCGTCCGAATATGTGATACTGTGCCCTAGCAACAGCAGAAAAGTGCACTGATTCCCGACTTTATTTCACTCCAAATCTGAAGAGACAACCGTAACGTGCGGCTACAGTAACATTATTATTTTAATAACTTTTTGTGGCGTAGACAAAGTTGTGACAAAAACAAGCTACAAAACATTCAGACGAGTGGATGATCGAGTGAACGCGTTGAGATGAAGGACGTGTGAACTCGCCCTTACACTCACAATCTTATTAAGCTTACCTAGCTGTGCTACACCCGTGTCACCTATCGTTCAAATTCGTGCCTCCATCGGTTACCGCTCATACGCATAAGTACCACGGTTGCTTTAATTTCGGGTCACGGCAACTGTTCTCGGGATACGCTAACACAAACAGGGTTGAGATCGTGCAACATGCCTCTGTAGGTATGAAGGTGGGTTCGCACGACAGTTTTTCAGGTCCTCGTACGCACTATTTAACTTCCGAATGCTTTGTTGTGTCAGTGTAAAAGCGGGAAGAGCTTTGCATTCGGAGCTCCAGTTCACTTCAAATTCGGAATAAATATCCAAAATTATACAAGTGACGCAGCCAGTCGGCGAAATAGCTAACATTTTTGTAAGTATTTTTTATATTAAACACACAGTTGTGTCTATATAAGTTCGCAACAAATCGTTAGGATGCTGAGTAGCACAGCGATATGAACATTTTTTATAGGGTTGCTGAGTTGTACGCTCAGCGGTCTCCAGACGGGTTTTGTCGCGTGAGACCGCCTTATAAAGGTAAAGTCTCCTTGACTGCACACTCAACTAGGAAACGCATATGCACTGGTTCGTGCTGCAAGTAAATACCCACTGGGGCCGAGTGGAGTGTACGGCTGCAGTCGATCACTACTTGTCCACCTCTGTGTGGTCGATCGTAATTCGTCAATTACGTAATTTAAGAAAAACCTACCCCGAAACACTGCAGTTAAGAGTACTCGCTATTATCTCCAATGCAGAGAATATATACCCTTACTATGTTTTATCTTGCCTAACTATTAAATATTTGTTTTTATTCATTTGGTATAGTGTACAGGAAAAGTAGCCAGCTTTGACAGACAATTTGTTAAGCAGGTGGTATACATAACGGCATTTTTTTATTTTGTATTATAAAGATAACTACCGTACTATATAACAGTCAATTACAACTGCATCAATTGATTTTTCCTAATTTAGTCTATAAAAACCATTATAAATTAAGACTATTTCTAATCTCCTGACATGTGACCAAATACATCTCACTTCATTTTGTCGTCTGAACTAAAACTTCAGAAGAAGGAATACAGTTGATTAACTCATAGCAACAGACCTCCGTATAGTAACTCTCGGTATCTTAGCTATATAGTAATCTGGTACTGCTATACAATAACATGCATAGCCGTTCATTCGCTAAGGTCGTTTTGACCGTGCTTCTTTACACAATCGTCAGTGCTGCTGATGTATTATTATTATTATTATTAAATCACACCAGACTGGCGACGCAGGAACGGAGAAACTCCATGAGGTTAACCAACCCCCACGCAACCAGCCCAGCGGGTGGAGAAAACAAAAGAATTGAAAAAAGAAGATCCGAAATCACAGAATAGCTCTGTGTACAGATCGTTTAAAGCCGCCAATACCAGCACCAGCAAAGACAGAGCCATCAAGACCATTCCAAACATCCACACACGATG
>LQNS02277097.1:36282773-36293285 GCA_001587735.2 Parhyale hawaiensis | reverse complement strand
TAAGGTCTCCGACTCCTAGACACCGGTTGGTTGACCCCAGACAGGCTGAAGTGGGTGAGAGCCACCCGCCCACAGGGGGCAAGAGGCTAGTGGAAGTTGAACTTCCAGTAGGCTCTAAACATTATGTCTAGAAATGTGGTCTAAGGGGACCATTACCAAAACCTATAAAGAATAAATGCGGATGAAATTACTTGGAGTAAACTACGTATTTTGATACTATCTACAATCTTTCTTTACGCAGTCAAAACGATAAACATACAAAATATAAAGCCAGCCTCACACTGCAGTGGAGGCAATTACCCCTAAAACCAGGAAGCGTCCTGTGCTCATTCGTGCATACATGTAAAGATAAATAATTGAAACTACAGCATCTAGCATGCCCTAGAAATGCTCTCATCTACAGCAATAAAGAAAACAAAAACAAGAAAACAAGCACCCAAACCGATGGCAGCTGGTTAGCTACTACTGAAACAACGATAATTTAGATAAAAACCCATACGAGCTTGGCAGTTACTGTTCCTAGTTTGGGAGAGTAGATCTTACGTAAAGGAGACTTCATACGTCATTCACCTCTACGTGTTCTATGAAGTGAACGAACACGATCCACATATATCTATATGTCGTTGCTTTTGGTCACTGGCTACATGCAGAAGCGTCTCTCATTCAAATGACCCACGACGCGCGTTCAGTTATGACACCTTTTCTTTATATTTTTTATGATACTTTGCGCCTGCTGGACGTTACATTCCTATCTTATAACCTAATAGCCTGATTCCAAGGGCAACAACTTACTTTCAGAATACTGATAGTCTGATGAACCGATGAAAGTGAAATCATCACAGAACAATCAGCTGATTTTGCATAACAATTATTACTATATTGTGGATTTTCCCGCCGTATTAGATACAAAGACTAGCCTATATAACAGCAGTCCAATTTTGTATGATACAGTTTAGAAGTTGAGTTAAACTCAAATGAGTTCTATTAGAACAATCTTGGCCAGGTGCACCATGTCTGGCAGGAAATAAGGCGCGAGCATCTCCAATTCCACCGGGCTCGGCCGAACGAAATCGTGCAGCCGAGCGGCGCAGGGAAGGAGACGAAACAAGAAAAGAGAAGAAGACAAAAGAAAGCGAACACTCGTACGGGGGGTCCCTTCAGTGGCCCTCCGCACGGGAGCAGATAGGGAGTCCCAAGGGATGGGTCGGCCTTCCTCGCGGAACAGAAGGGGAAATATAGAAAATCTACTGAACTCTACAAAACTAACCTTGTCAGCAGGAATTGTGGCCAGATGCTACATCCCCTGCAGAGAAGGCACTCGGGACCCTTGGGTGCGTGATGCCCAACCATATTGTGGCACGGAAAGGGCCCGCCAAAATATGCCCCTGAGGGCTTTTGCATTACAAACATGGCGCCTTACGTGTGGTTACAATACTTTCGGATTTTCTATGATTCAACGGGATGATAGTGATTCTGGTCGTTGAAGTGACACCGAAAAAAAGCACTTTTATTGATCTTTTCATGACCTGTGAACGCAACAGTGGATAAATTTAGTACTTGCATGTTTGTTAATCGAACGCGGTTTTCATAGAACGCAGTGAGAAAACGGACGTGCTTCAACCCTCAAACTCCCAAGTTCGCGCCACTTCTCCCATCAACTGAACAGAGCGAACGCTTTCACATTAATGACGTGTGAACACACCTTGAGGCATGTTCCTCAATAGACTTCGTGCATCGAGCATATTGTGAGAAAAACTACCTACCAAGGACTACTTTAAAGGTTCGAGAGTAGTCCTTGGTCCCTACACAAAGTTACTTAAGACAGTACCTACGGAACACAGATTTTTGTTTTCTGGGGGAAGGGATGAGCTGATATTGCCTGTCTTCATGCAAGTGATACGATGTATGCAACAGGCTTTAATGTGCAATTTAATGCACTTGATCATTTACTACGCACTGTATAACTAAATAAACATAATTACTTGGTTTCATTAACATCCACGTTCAGTGCGAACAGTGAACTCCACACTGCAAATTCCAAGACTTACAGGAAAACTTCAACTACTGTTCCGTAGATGTAAATGTAACTCTCTATTAGCAAACTCACTTGGCACAAAAAAACAGATACTTAATTCACCATTACTACATGTGTGCACTATATTTCTCCATGCTAAGCGCAAGCGAGGGGCAGAAATCCTTAACGCACAAGTTTCAGTAACTCCAGTACTTATTGGGCGAGACACTGCCCTCTTCGTTTTATGATTACGTTTGCAACTTCAGCATTAAATTCAAGCCGTCTACTGGGTGGAGTTCCCTTTGTTCCGACGCTTGCAATGGCAAAATAAGATTAGTAGTAGTATAAGATTTAAGTCTCCCTAAATAGGTACTAAGGTCTTCTAAGAGAGGAAAAGGAAGCGACACATAGTATGTCTATAGAAAAACGGGGAACCCATGCACGGCCAAATAAGATTTTCATTACAACCTTCTAGGTGATCATTTCCAGGAACAGGCTTCGCAGATAGTCATATTTGCATATTTGTCTCCATGGAGTGAAGGTATTCAGTTCGTAATACTAATACGTACAGTATATACCATAAAAAGGTTAGTAATGCAAGCGAAAACAATGACAGGTCCCTCTGAGCAATTGCTTTTAAGGAATCTGTGTCAAACTTTCAGATAAAACTAGACATTGAAAACAGCCCATCAACGCCTACAGTCATCCAATTATCAAAAGCTATGCAGTTTCATGCACGAAAAAGAATAACAATCACGAAGCAAAAACATCACGGAAAGCAGAGCGTAACAAGTGAACGATAATAGAGCAAGCAACAGCGATAAGCAAGGTTAGCTTCGGCAGAGTCAATCGTTCGTGAAGAATCTGTAGGGTGAAGGTAGCTTGCGGAAATAAATAACTCGTTGATCGAAACAGATGAACAGGAAATTGAAATTGAAAGCAGAACAATAACAGAGAACATATGCAGAAATAAATAAAAGCGTCAACGGTTGCCACTACAGTAGGCGAAGAATTCGTTTCAACAATAAAATGTACATGGATAGCAGTAAATTTATAACAAGAACTATAACAAGATCAAAGTACAGAAAGAAACTCATATATTCAGAATACAAGCAAGATAAAATCTAGGGCAAACACAAAAACAAATTCGGCACGCAAACGCTCTTAAATTTCAAACACCGACGCAAACAAAGACACATTCACAACACAATCACTGACGAATTCAGAAAACACAAGTCAATCAAACAACATGCCCCATTCAAAATATAAACATCAACAACTTAGAGGACGTGCACTAAGTAATTCAGATCACAACCACTACAATAATCTGTACGCTACGATTATAGTTGCAAATCTTCCATAGTACTTGATAATTATAAGCCAGAGTCCCTAAGCTGAAGTATCCTGCACCAAGGACATACTGCCCCAGACCTAGTACAAAATGCATGTAACTCGATCGCTTTGGAAAAACTTCGCTTATCACTAGGGTTCAGGAGTCCGGATAAAAATGGAGTTTTTGCTCTTGTTGATAGCTAAGGATGAAAATGAAACGGGAAGAGAAATCGACATAGAACACCTACTAAATCTAGGAGTCGGTGTTGGACACCCACTTATCACGGGTGTTGGAGTCAAAATAAGATGAACAGTTTTGAGCTTGTTAGCAGCTAACTCTGAAAAGGAGTTGGAATCCCAGGATACAAGAGTCGGGTCGAGCATCAGCTAATTCTAATTCAAGAAGTAGGACCCGAACCATCTACCTTCCGACCCTGCAAACAGTATCTGCACCCGCATCTACGATCCACACAACATAAGAAAAAACCATGCAATGTCACTCAGGGAGCAAGGGTACCTGTAGGTATTCTTCCAGTTCCACCTGTCCGTTGAGATTCAAGTCAATTTCTTTCAATATTTCGTGAAGCTGCTCGCCTGGCACGTCTTGTCCTCGGATCTTTGAAAAAAATGCAAGCAAATCGCCACAGTCAATGGAGGTGGGCAGTGAAGGAGGAAAAATGGTCGATTCCAAAACGATTCCCGAAACAATTAAGAAATTAAAATGAATGGAACGGCATGAAAATACAGAAAGCGAAGCAGAACAAAAGGTTGTTCTCTGAATTTTAAAGGAACCAAAGAAATTAGTAGAAAATGAATAGGACTATTAAATTATGAAAAAAGGTTGTTTGTACGGCGACTCTCGGATCGGAACCTTGATAGAACTTAAAGCAAAAATTGATATGGTCTGAAAATTGGAAAATGCAAGTCCACCACAAAGTCGGCCTTAAAACTTCGAAAAAGCCAAAAGTAAATGGGATGAAAAAATCATAAAAAAGGGACGCTCTCAGGATGATTTTCGAAGCCTTGATAGAAATTTGATATACGGCGTATACCCTACAGGAGACAGCATGAAAAACAAGCAGAGTACAAATGAGTTCTCTAAAGTAAGAAAATAATTTCAAATTTAGGGAAATCTCGAATGTTAGCATTAAAAGTGATGAAAGGACTATCGACGACTCGTGTTATTCTTGGAACTTTAGAAATTGATATCAAGTGTCAAAAATCGAATGGAACATCATCACGGAGAAATGTGGGCCATTCACAGGGTGATTATCAGGTCTGCATATATGAAAATGAAGTAAAGTATAGTCTAGCTGCTCGAAGTCCATGATGTGTAGCACATGCAGAGAATAGGAAGCTGCTGACACTGACGTCTCCGTATTTTTAAATAGAAGACCTATATGTGCCTGAACTTAATGGAATGAATTGCAGTATAAAACTATGGCTGGTGGAGCACGAGGCAGTCTTTCAAATTTCGAACCGTACAAAGTAGAATTGCCTGAAGTTAAGGGAGCGTGTATTAAATGAAAAAAAAAATTCGTCGACCACATGTTAGTTCTCAAAACTTGAAAAAACAAGTAGCAGGAGAATATGGAGTGGGTACGCAGATATGCGGGACACTCACAACGTATTACTCTGATATACCTATAAGGAAAGATGAGTTATGCAGTCACTGCCCAAAGTGGAGTATTAAATATTGAGAAAATTAAATCGATGACACTCTTGCCTTTCCATTTTGATAGAAATACCAGGAAATTCATTAACTTTTACGGAATGAACATTAGATTGTGAAAAAGAAAAGTGTTTCTCAAGTACGGGTCTTTTCGGATCTTTGAAAAAAATTCTAACTGCCCAAAATCATCGCAATAGGCATCTAGACATGAGGAAAAGTACGCGCTTATCACCTTAAAAATTTTAACGCATCATGGAAAATAAGTAAAATCGTTTTCATCTTTGAAGTTCCGTATATACAGTGTAAGATAAGTGAGGTTTGAAATGTGCTGTCGAAATAAGACAGAGAATTACAACTAATGGAAAACGATAAATCAGAACCCAAATTTACAACAAGCGTGTATGTATAGTAGCTACGCGTAGAAAAGGTGCAGGCAATGGCCATATAAACTTCTTGATAATTCGAAAGAAAGGTTTTATTTACATACATAAGACGATTATTATTATTGAAGTCAAAGTTTAACCCACGCAGCAGCTGGCAAGAAGCGCATGTTAGCAGTGACGTGCTGCCAAATAATAAATATATAGAGCATAATTGACAGCACAATAATAACACCATACTAGACTGTTTACCCGAAAGTGTCTTTTGTTAGTGATTCCTAAGGCTGATACTGCAGGTGAACTTCATAAAACTTTTTGTAGTAACATATCGGTCATTGGGAAAAAATGTCCATAGTGAGGCAAAAAATGTATTGATGAGCATTAAAAAACTAATTTGCTAAGATGAGACAAGGCTCATGGCAAATTACATAATCCACAAAACATTAGGCACCAAAACTGACCCTAAATTAATCATCGTTAATTTAATCAGCTCGATGATCAGCATCGACGCTTACGCTTTTTGTGATTAATTTCACCTCCTCGTATTGCAATGGAGATTTTCGTTTTTGTTTGAGGTCCCTATCTTAATTAGGAAATATTTGACTATGTTTTCTGACCCAGCATCAGAGCTCAGGCACTTGCGCAGAGCGTCCAGTCCTGTATGGGTTCACAAGCATTCACTGTACGGGCATGAATAGAGAAACGTTTCGACAGTTTGCAGACATGAACATTGCATGGGTACAAAAATGTGATGCTTCCTCGTCTACGTGGTTGTGATTGAATGGGATGGTGAGACACGCACGACTGTATGCGGGTGACCAAAACGAAGCCATGCGTGGCGTTACAGTCACTCACGCCTCAGCAGGTTCTCCCATCACGTAAAGCTCGAGTCCTCTGATTGGCTGTGACGTCACGCACGGCTTTCTTTCGGTCTAGGACGAGCACACTCGTCTCCTCTCGACACAAAGGCCTGTCCGCATTTGAAAGGCACGACTTGATACCAAATATGACGGTCGAAATCAAGGAACGATCGTAAGAAGCAGGAACTTGACGTTCGTGGCGCACCGAAGAAGTGGATCATCCTTATTATTATTATCACATTGAAGAAGAAATGGAACCCTCAGAATGCGTTCAGAAAGATCATTCGCACTACTTGTATTTTTTTTTTGCATTCAAGGCTACCGAATTTTCATGAGATTGGTTACACATGGAAAATGCCTCGCATCAGAAGGGAACTTCTGAGTTCTCTAAAGAAGCACATTATTAGAACAACCCCTGCAAAAAGGGGTATGTAAAACAGTGCTAGTGTGTCTAGTTGGCAGAAAAAAAGAATGCTTTGGTCCAATACGAGTGTAAAAAAACAGAACTTTTAAGTCATATTAATCAAGAAAAAATAAATTGTTAAAACGAAACAGGAAGCCCAAGAACCGTCGCCAGCGTCGCCGAAAAGCAGGAAAGAACTTATATGGAAAACGCAATGAAGCAAGAATGAGATAGGAAAGAAGAACCGATGGGAACAAATCAAGAAGGAAACGAAACTGGAAATTCATGCAGGTTTTACCTGAACAAAATCACCGAACTCGACCTGCCCGTGTTTATGGGTGTCAACCTCATTGAACAGTTCGTGCAGAACTTCATAGGACGCCACTTCGTTGTGTATCTAATGAATTGAAGGCTAGCAGTCAGTTCAAAATTATGGAAGACGGAAATTCGGCGGTAAGTCATTGCAAGTTACAGAAAAGAATTATTATATTAGCTGAAAATGAAAGTATGTAACTAACTAAACAAACTCGACTGAAAATTGAACACATAACATGATAACAAAAACTGAAAAGAAATGGCTACCAATGGAAAATTATACAAAAAATTTAAAGCAGAAATTATAGAAAAATTAAAAAGAAAACACAATCAGTGCTATTTGTATATGTAGTTACATGTTCTCGACAGGAAGTTCAATACATGGCAATAATACTTGCAGGTAGCCGCCGTATGTTCTTGAACTTAAATTCAGTGACATGATACAGACGGGTATACGTGACAAAAAGGATACAAAGTATAATCATCTATCGATTGCACTATCATCTTTGATTGATGCAGTGAATAAATTACAAAGCGACGCTGTTGGTGATTGTTGCAACGAAACTAGTTCTAAATTCAGAATACAATACTAATAATTACAAGAAAACATGTAGTCGGTCAATGTACGCCGTTCTTTTTTCCAGCTGTTTCAAACTATCATTACTCTGGCTGTCCTACCTGGTCAGAAGGGCTTTTCTTTCAATAGCACTACAAGAGGAGAAAGAACGATTGTAGTGAAACAGCAGAATCCCAGTAAAAATTGGTTAAGGACACTATTTCAAATCTTGTTTAAAGTTAAAGCTTCAGTCAAACCTGAATCGTAGCCAAATCAATTAAAATTCAAGGCCCAAAAGCGCAGTTTGGCCTCTATCACTACTATCAGTAGTAGTATTCCTACATAAACGCTCTTAGTTAGGCTTCAAAAGGCTACTTAAAACACAGGGTGTTCAATAATTATCGTAACCACCTTTATATTAATGCATATTTTTACATAATTTTTCTTCATCTCTTGACCTTAATCCCTTGATTTTAGCATTTGCTCCATATTGGAAACTGGAAAGCAAGGTCTCAGCTTCCCATCACAAAAATGTGGAGGCTCTGAAAGCAACACTCTTGGAGGAATGGGCAAAAATTCCCCAAGGTACCATTTGTGACTCTTGCAAAGCGTTCTCCAAGCGTGTGCAGCAGGTGTATTTTGGTTTGATGAGTATATTTATATTTAATAAATAAGGACAAAATAATTGAAACGATAAATTGTTAACACCCTGTCTGCTGCATTACCGGTACTATTGATCGTGGTCATAACTGTGACCCGACGATCGTACCGAGCTTCAGTCGACGTGAATATGAAACGCTAAAGTGTTTTCGATGCGTCTTCTCTGAGCTAAATAATCTAATCCGATGTGCTTCAATTTAACTGGCACTTCAAGCTTCAGCGTTCAATTCACCACTTTGGCTTGATCAAATCGAGAATAAGGTGTTAAGCATGAACTGACTGCACTAAACACGATCAAAAACTCAATCCTGCAAAGTGCTATATTAAACGCGCCAGATGGAAGGACCTGACAACTTAATATGAACGAATTATACAGTAGTACCTCGCTTAAAGTGAGTAAAAGCGGAGGCACCAAAATAGAAAGGAGATACGGTAAAATTACACTTAAGAGATGCACTCACCTTCAGGGACCGACGAAGATCATTGAGGGAAATGTATCCCTTCTTGTCGGTATCCAGAGAATTGAACCGCTTCACGTACTCCGATATTTCAGACTTGGTCAAGTTGATGGGGATCTTCTCACGGGACGCTCTGTTGACGTTCTGGCCCATTTCTTTCTGAAGGAACTCCCGCGCCAACTCCAGTTGTTTCTGTTGGACCCATACTGATCAGCGTGCTTTTAGATCGGTCTTGCGGAATACAAATACCTACGAACAGCTGCTGAGCTCTGAGAGGCAGCATATATACTGCCACCATCCACAGCGTGGCCTGTACAGTACTTGCTTTCGCTTCGCTAGAGCGGGCTGTTAATTCTATTTAACGCCAACAAGCGGTAGCATATTTGTCTACATATATTTTCTGTCAGTCGTGTCTCGCTTTAAAACTAGCCTCCATTTTTTACGATAATGATAACTAAAGAGAGGAATAAACAATTGCCATACATTACGTCAAGATATACATGCAACCCATGCACAAGGGTGTTCCCACACTGGATCAACGTACAGCAAATCAGAAATGAGAGAGGAAGACCACAACAAAGATCGTCAGTGAAAGAAAGAAACGAAAAGAAGCGAAGTAGCCAGGAAAAAAATGTCCTAAAGGCTCATCTATGAGTTCAATGCACGGGCGTCACAGACAAGCTATAAAATGAGACTAGACTCGACTCGGTACACTGGTCAACAAGCAGCTTGTTCCTGGGATTCTTTCAATCGTGATCTCTACTCTGAAGACAAGTAATCACGACCTGTTTTTTTTGTACTTTGGCCGAGTTATTCTCGCAAAACATCCGGTAGGTGCACGTAAGGACGTTTTATAAAACACTTTTCCCATGAAAATCTCAATGAGTATCTAAATAACCCAATCTGCTGTACCAAGTTTGAGTAGCAGATCTAAAATCAGCGTCCAAACGTGAATTAGCAGCAGTAGTTGACTTTGCATGGGCAATGTAAACATATTTTGTAGATCAGTGTCATTGGTTTAGAAACCTCTATGTCATTGGAAACCTCCATGTGATCATGTGATAGATAATGATTTACCTGCCCGCTGTCAACTTTGATATGTAGCTTAGTATAAGTCAAATATAGAAAGGATAGTCGCAGCAAAAATTCTTCGGCATAACAGAAACTACGAGAATTTATGCGAGTTCAACTCATCACAATACAATAAATTCGTAGTATTAAGTTCAACCAAAAAGATTGTATAGTGTGCGAAGACACAGTTATTTATTACTATTCTATTGAACACGTAAATCCTCAGTTTCCACTATAATGGAGGTCTAAGAGAGGGAGAAACAAGAGAACAAAAGATGTCGAGACATACAGTAGTTCTAGCAACTTACAAAAATATGCCACATTTATTTCTATTTTGGGGGTCTTTGGATTGTCGGCGTACATTTTATCTAATTTTTAACGACAGCATATCTTTAAATAGGAACGAAGAGAAACCATTTTATAAAAATTAAATGTTAATTTCATCAAGGTCCATCACTGAGGATGTTTCTAACAGTCTTACTCCCTTGGGAAACCAAATTATTGTTGGGTCACCATAGGGCCAACATGCGTAACGTGTTCTCTTTTGCTTCACATTACGTACTTTCTTTTCCTTCTCGGACCACCTGTACTCTTCGGCCATAATAGACACAATGGTTGGTAGGGCCTCCTCAGCAGCCTGGGCGTTGAGGAAGGCGAGACGAAGGCGTCTGGCGATGATGTCGACAGCAGTGACGGCGTACTCGCGACAGGCGTAACGTACCTCAGCATCGATGTAAGGGAACTCGCTGTGTAGACGTCTGCCCACTGAAAGAAAGGTGAAATTGAAGCGC
>LQNS02277097.1:36256659-36267220 GCA_001587735.2 Parhyale hawaiensis | reverse complement strand
TCCTCAGTAGGGGCGGGGTTGGGGGTGACGTCGCAGGGCGTGTCGGTGGTGCCGGCGATGGTGCGGCCCTCCCACGGCAGGAAGAAAATAACGCGGCCATCCGAGGTGTTCGGGTCCAGGAGGCCCATCTGTGGCCCCGGCAAGAGACAACAAAATGACTCAACAGGAAATGTCTGTATGGCAAATTAGATTACGTTCAGCGAAGACTCGAGCTCTTTTGTCAAGTTTGGAGTCGGAGTCATAAGGAATGGGAGGCATTTGGGGACACAGTTGAAGTCTGACTCCCAAAGGTACTAAAGAAAAGAAGTACTTTGCCCTCGTTGACAGTCAAAGTTTGTTAGCAAATCGGAGTCGTCCTTGTTCGCCGTCCAACTTTATGGGAGTCGAAAGCTGTGGAGTAGGCTACCTAGAGTCGGAGTCCGACATTTGAGCACTGGGTGTCGGAGCTCGAACTCCCACCTTCGACTTCTGCAGCTTATTGTTTACGTTGGGCTTAGCCTAAATATGATATTTACGGTGTCGAGGAGTACCTTATCTTGTATTGCTGTTAGCCAACGAAGGCATTTAATTAATGTTAGTTACAAAACTAGGTCAACTAGAGCTCACAAGTCGTGGGAAAACGTCTCTTTTATTATTTATCTTTTATTATACAGTACATTGGTCTAAGGTCTTACGCAAAAGATACGATGAGTTAGAGTGAAGTAGCTATAGTTTACACGATACGTAAATTATACGCTCGACCCAGTCACCTCTCTCGAAATAATCTGTGCCTATTTACTTCAGCTTGTCTACTCGTAAAACGTCAAAGCTAAACGTTCAATTGGTCACGTTGGATCGAGTTGCAGGTGATAATCGGAAACCAATTACGTGAGACTCGTCCGAAAACTCAATCGTGCAGGGCAACACTGAGATTGAAGTCCCTACATGCAGTGGCAGGAAAACAATCCCAGCTTATTAACAAAGAGCACTAAAGACAATTCGGTACCTGTTCCGGGGAGTAGTAATCAGGCAGAGTGATATGGACTCCCTTCGATGGGGCACAGATCTTCTTTAGCGTCTGGTCGTCCATTACGCGAAGTTCATCAGTGAAGGGTCCTGAAGATGGTATTAGATTTGACCTGAAACCTTTCGCATCTTATGGGAACTATACATGTTGCGCAGATCTACTAGTCCTGCGGCATGTGGATGTCCAAAGAAACGGATCCAATATTGTCCCATAGATTCTGAGCAAATCTTACGGGATGCTTCCGTTATAAAAAAAGTACACAGTGAAATGTCCTACGGATGTTTCATGAAGTTTAGTACAGGGATTCCTCCCCTTGCACAGTTATTTTAGAAAACTATAGTATCTAGCTCCAGATGAACTATGCCATAACAAAATATTTGAAGAACTGAATAAGTACATTTAAAATTTGCTCTGTGTGAACATATCTTCTGTTTACAATTCTTGAGCAATTGCATTTTTTCTAACATGTATTCACACAAAGCAGCCACTAAGAAAAGTTTTTTAGTTTCAGCTAGTTTTTTAGTTTCAGCTAGTTTTTTTTAGTTTCAGCTAGTTTTTTAGTTTCAGCTAGTTTTTTAGTTTCAGCTAGAAACAAACTTCTTTCACTACCTCCTCCCAGTGTTTCTTTAATGTAGCAATATAGTTATAGTGAGAAAGTTTCAGCCTCCGTTTCCGAGCGGAATGATATCACCGAGGAAAGACCAAGGGACATATAATATGTCAATAGAAACGGGGAACCCCCCACACGAAGGTATTCTCACACAGGCTATATAGCAATATACATATAGCAGTTATCCTGGAACTTATTAGTAGAAAACAATGTCTAGTCCTCGACTTGCGCGAATTTAGAGTTGTGCGTCCCCCAATTGCTTGCACGAGCGAAAGAATGTCTGTAGGATACATATGCCCCCGGAAAAAAATCCATGTAGATTGTAGGCTAAGCAATACGGATTTCTAGCGCTTCGAAGATAACTAGCTTTCGCATTAATATGGATCCAATCCGACATTTAGAGTACGAACAATGTATTATATTTATCCTACAACCTACAAAAGTTATATCGAGTTTTCTGTCTAAAAAACTAAAGGGGAACATGAATAAAAGTATTACACACACCCTGCGTGAGACACGTGTGTCCCAGTAGACCTGAGCCCAAATATCTACCGAGGTACCACTGTCCAATCGCTACACGAAAGACGTCCCCGAATGTTCACGGACATATAAAAACTGGCTAATATTGTAAAGCGGAGAAAAAACTGGCAGAGAGAATCTCAATGTTGTACCTGATGAGTACAGCATCATTATGAGACTGAATAGACGAGTTTCTTTTATCAAAGGTATAGTGAACTTTAGCGCACGTCCTAGCACGGACACCGACATGTACGGGTCTCTGCTGCCCTAGTTTAGGCCTCAGAGGAATGAACGGCTGCGGTCAACAGCATTTGTCTGAGCTATGGCGTCAATGACGGAAGGCTTCTTGGTAACTGCGACCTCCCAGCGTACCATTAATCGTTAGGTCAGTGCCCTCGCCGCGAACTTTGAATGTCAGAAACGCTGACGTTGCTTATCCTGGGCATCAAAGACTCGCCTCTTTGGCAAGGGGACGAAGCCACAGTCGCAGCTCTCTATTTACAAAGTCACTGCACTAATAAGCACAGAGCATTTCAATGTGACAAAAGGAATAACACGAGAGCAGGTCTTGCGCCAATGACATTTGTCCATACAAAAATGTAGAGAGATTCACAAGTATGACGAGTTCATAGCTAGGTTCCTTTTACAGAACAAGATTATGCGAATGACGAATGATTAGCACATAAACTGTCGAAGTGAGGCCACACTTACCCATAGCAGTGACATGTACACTTAGCTGTGACATCGAATTGCTAGTTAGAGGCTGTGTAGCATAGCGTACACAAGACATAAGAAAAAATCTAATTCATACCCAGCGTTTGTGTTATATTTAGTGCAGCTTTGAGGTTAATTTCCTTACGGGCAGTAGGTGATGATTGTCAGTAGTTAGGTCGTCAATACAAACAACGCTTAAGATAATACTCAGCTTAGTATATAACAAGCTATACCAGAGCATGACTTCACTAACCAGTATCATCGATAATAGATTTAGCTTTGAAGTCTATTCCTTATCAGTGGTAAAGCTATCATTGCTAATCGATAGGCCGTCGTAACCAATAACACCAAAGACGAATGCCCAACACCTGTCAGCTACCGGAGGAGAGCCACACGCACCAGTAAAACTGACGACCCATTTGGCTTTGATGTTCAATTCCAGACCCGTGGTTAGGTCATCACAGTCAGTTGCTAGGTCGCCATAAGAATAACAGCAAATAGACCAGTACCAGCACAAGTATATAGCCTATGCTGCAAGGGCAAGGCCCCACTCACCAGTAGCATTGATGACACATTTGGCTCTGACGTCGAATTCTTTGCCAGTGGTCAGGTCGCGGCACCTGACGCCGCAGACCTTCTCGTCCGTTGTACCGTCAGGGTACAGCACGGGTTTCTTGAGCAGCCGAACAACGGAGGTGTAGTTGGCAATGGTAGCACCTAATCTCGTGGCGCTCAAGGCTATCGATAAGTTCATCCTGGCATCGTTGTGTTGACCATCGTAGTAAACAATGGCACCAACGAGCTTGTCACTCTTCAGCATCGGAAACAGCTCGAGAGCTCTGGCTTTAGAAATGGCATAGGAGGATTTAACGCACTTGCTGCCCGCAACGAAATCGTACATTTTAATTCCTGCCCAGAAATAAGGCAGCTGCCACCATTTGTACACGGGCAACATAATGGGAAGTGGATAGGATAAATGGGGAGCAATGTCGAGTAAGTTGGCTCTTTCGTGAAGAGCTTCTTTGACCATCTTGTATTGCTCAAAGTCCAGGCCCATGATGGCCTTCTGTAAATATCTAACGCCACCGTGGATCAGCTTCGTCGATCTGGAGAGAGATCAGGAACCACAAATCAATACATAACGAAGGAATGAAAATAGTAACTGTTGAAGAAACATTTATTCCAACCATTAGTGAATGTTTAACGATACAGAGCCGGATTAAGTTTGGCGACTTGTGACACTAGCATTGTTTGAAGCATCAAAACAAATTGAGAATTGACAATATAGGGTTAAGGCACTGTAGCTACTACATACAACTACAGTTCAATGAAAGGACATTCGAGATGTAAACCAGCGCGGAAGATCCAAAGAATGAGTATCGTCACTCTCGATGGAAAAACTTATATAAACAAAGTCATTGCTGATAAGTGCGAGTGAAAGAGTTGGGGAGACAACGAGCAAAAAATCGTGACTAGCGTAAGAAAATTTTAAGCACGGAATGGCGAAGAAAATTTTACTGAAAGTGTTATGGGCCACGGAACACAAACCTTTAACTTCCGCTTACATACGGAATTCTGGTTGGTAAGCGTTATACCGCCAACCATCCTTTCTGGGTAGTTCTACAAATTATTGCTGCAATTAAATAGGTAGCTACAATCAGTATTCTACCGCCTTAGTCGATCAAGCACGACAGAAAACCACTTTTTTATTTTAAAGAAGTGAAGATGATTCTCTTACAATTGGCAGCGTACTTCATAATTATTACGTGACATTTCAAAAAGTGCTATTCCTGCAAGAGACCGATTCTTCATTTGGTACTGTAAGAGTTAGGGATCTAAAGTATTTAGTGGTTTTTGTTACTTAAAGGCAAACCAGATGATGCTAAAATTCCGTACCTGGATGAAGTTCCGGAAGAAAAGTCTTCCCTTTCCACCATTGCGGTCTTCAGGCCCCGGGAGACGGCGTCCAGCGCACACCCGGCACCAGTCGCGCCTCCGCCCACCACCAAAACATCGAATTCTTCCTGTCGGGGAACACAGAAGTAATCGTCGACAAAGAATAGAATTAGTGAATAGTTTAAACCTTAGAAAGATAATCAACACTGCAAAGAGGAGGATAGAGGGACATATACTATAAATGCAATTAGGCCTAGTTTGGCTAGGCAAAGAGAAGTTAAGAGAAGCCCACTAGGCTTGTTTTATCCGAAACTTGAGAGAGAAGTGCTGAATTCGCCACTTGGAATAGACTCGTAGATTTTCATTACAATCCCATGATATATAGCCTACGTATGTACTTGAGACGGCAAAAACTCCACTTAAGGAAGGAGCATCGAGTTTTCAGCTAACTCCAGCTAATAAATTCAAGGCTACAGCTTGAACCTCGATTGAACTGACGAAGAGAAAGCTGCTGTCGTGAGTTCTGGATAGGTCATTTTTAGTGGGCTTTGCGTTAACTCGACGGTCGATGACATCCTATGCCGAAAGGAACGCGGCACCCAGTTCAACCCATGCACGGGGGTGGTCCCACACTTGAGTGTTCCCGGTGTTGCAAATGCTTCATTTGGGTTGTATTACCTGTCCGTGGGAGCTCAAACGTGAAGTTTTAATAATAATAATAACAAGGGTGGCTATAGCAAGACATGAAAATAAACGAGGAATAGAACAAAACGTTGCTGCTTTCAGTATGAAAATGGAAAGAAGCCAAGTATGCGCAAAGACATGTCGTGTATACCTAGGTAAGGCTAAAGTATAGTACATTGAAGAAAATCAAACGTCAGTCATGTTGACATCAACACAATAAAGATTATTCGTAGCTAGCCTACCTACGAGCACACACTTGATCAAAGGGCTCTTCAGTACCGAGTCGCACGTCTCAAACCGAAGCCCAACAACAACGCGCGGCATAAGCTAAAGACATCGGTATCCACTATTATTATTATAATTAAAACTTCACGCACGGGCCCCCACGGACAGGTAGCAGAACCCAAATGATGCACACTGCAACACCAGGAAACCCGGAACGCGGCTAAAGGAAACCCCACAAAAAGCCATTAACATCTGTTTTAAACGCCTGTAGGCCAACACCACCGAAAGCCGATGCCGGCAAAGACTTCCAAACCCCAACAGACCAGGGTACGAAGCACCGATCGAACTGATTAGTTCGACATCTAACCTCCTCCAACGTGAAAGTGTGCGCACCGACCGCAGCACGTGCATCTCTCCTTAACACCTTAAGTGCAGGGACAGACGAATACAACCAATGCCTCTCACTCTTGTACAGCTTATAAAACATATAGAGTTCGGCAACCCTTCTCCTGTGGGACAGGTTCACCAAATCATTACCGCGCACAGCCTACTGGCTGAACTGACAAGTTAGTCCAACAGACGCAAGTGACTGCCAGCAGCTGAAGCCCAGACCGGTTAGCAATACTCCAACAAAGGTAGCATAAAAGCATCTGCGGACAAGCAGATACTTCCAACCACTCTCGTGCGTTGGAAGGTATTGAACAGAACACAATTAGCCTATGGTAAATCAGTAGTCTACTACATAATAATTCACGTCGTGTTTTTATTTATTTAGCTACTAGACAGCCCGCACTGTCAAAAAAATGACAGTGAGAAATTTGTGATGACACTTCTTCATTGACTATACTTTTGCAGAGCTGGGACTACAGAATGAAATTTGGTACCGATTTTGGTAGTAGGTACCGGCGGTAATTTTCATCAACCGAAATACCAAATCTTTACTGAATCTTTTACCGATACCGAATGACTTTCTTCGGTACAATTGAATTTCCCGCGCCCACAAAAGAAGCGTCTTAGCCCTGCACCTATGACCCACTGTCCTTCCTGGAAGACATTAGGAAAATTTTATCTATTTTCGCTCGCCCCCTGTGAGTGCCTTCAAGAGCAGCTCACTATACCGATACGCTTGTAAGCTTGGTCGTTTTGCTAAGGTTATCGGTTTGCTGCCGGCTGGTCAGTTTGCGTATAGGACTGGTTTGAGTTGTTGTGACGCCTTGTTGTCGGTGCCACATCATTTACAGTCTGCGCTGGACTGTCGGTCTGAGGCACGCCTTGTACAGTTGGACTTTAGCACGGCGTTTGACAGGGTCAACAACAGGGGTCTATTATACAAGCTTGAGTCGTTTGGTGTGGGTGGTAGGGTTCTGTCAATCATTTGCGATTTTGTTTAGAGCGAACGCAGAGTGTGTCTGTTGACGGCGTTTTGAGTGCCTCAGTCGCGGTGGAGTTTGGCGTCCCCCAGAGTAGCGTGCTTGGCCCGCTGTTATTCATTTTGTATACTAGTGACATGTTCTCTTCGCTGGAAAACACGATGATCAACTAGCCTATGCCGGCGATTATACTTTGATCGCAGTGAGACCTGCTCCCCGCAGGCGCAATGCTGTAGCCCTGTTTCTTAATAGGGACTTGTCACGCATTAGTGCATGGTGCTCGGCCTGGAGTATGAAGCTGAATGCCAGTAAGACCAAGTCGAAGAGTTCGGTCGGTCTCGGACACTTGTACAGCAGCATCCACATCTGGAGATAGATGATACTTTGCTCAGGAGTCTATCTCCTTGGAGATTCTTGGTGTTGTCTTTGTCGAGAAGCTTACTTTTGAGCCGCATAATAGGTGACTGGTACCACGTGCTTCCAGTAAGATTGGGCTTCTGCGCAAGGCGAATTTTGCGTTTGGTGACAGTGAGGTTGTCCGCAGATGCTTTTATGCGTTTTAGCTGCCTGCGTTGGAGTATTGCTCACCGGTCTGGGCTTTAGGTGCTGACAGTCACTTAGCCTACATCTCTTAGACTGAGTTGTTAGTTCGGCCAGCACGCTGTACGCAGATAGGCCTAATGATCTGGTGAACCTGTCCACAGGAGGGGTGGTCGAACTCTGTATGTTTTATAAGGTGTGCAATAATGAAAGGCATTTGTTGTATTCTTCTGTCTAGGCCCTCAATGTCTCTAGGAGAATTACACGTGCGTGGTCGGTGCCCACTCTTTCACGCTGGACAATATTAGGTGCCGAACGAATCAGTTCGGTCGGTGCTTCGTACCTTGGTCTGCTAGGGTTTGAAACTCATGGCTGGCATCGGATTTCGGTCGTGTTGGCCTGCAGGCGTTTAAGTCAGCTGTAAATGGTTTTCGTTGGATTTCCTTTAGCAGCATTTCAGGATTCCCGGTGTTGCAAAGTGCTTCATTTAGGTTATGCTTCCTGTCCGAGGGGGCCCGGGCGCGAAGTTTTAATAATAATGCCGAATCATTCGGTAGATTTTTTTGGAAATCCAGCGAAATACCGAACCGAATGACCCGTTTTGATCTACCGAATCCCGATACCAGCAGTACAATAAAAATACCGAATCCCAAATCTGTACTTAGGCTATGTTACTAAAATTCATATAGAGGAAAACGCTTCGACAGCAAACTCAAACTATCGTGAGAGATGCGTGCTTTCTACTGAGAAGTACACTTCAATTCGTCTTCAGCACACTCCTTCCCTCACTTAGAAAACATGCAAAAAAATGGACTGTATTAGTAAGCGATGAAACATCATTGCACTGAGAGAAATTTCGAAGTCCTGCCGACTCAGTTTGTGGGTCCAAGCGATATTTGGGTTTTCAAAAAATCCTCGCTGCCATATCTCCAGTATTTCAGGGAGAATGCTACATTTTCATTTAAAAGCCCGGCACAGGAGACAACCGGGGTTTTTCTTAAGTACCTACTAATTTTTTGCCGTCATTTACAATGACGGCTCGGGCCACTAGTCTTTCAGTTAATACCTATTCAACTCTAGTCCACCCTTTCAAATCTCCAATTACACCGAAGCGCGTGCAATGTCAAAAATTCGAAAGCGTAAACAATCATAACGACCCATAATATAGCATGGCTGGCTATCGACTGCTTTACCTTCTGGAGTGAAGCAATTTGTTCTTGTCTCGACGGTAACGGCCGCGTGGATCTGGCGTTGAGTCCCTCAGCGGCCGTGACTCTGGCAAACTGCCTCTGCCGGAGGCGAAAGAAAGATCAGTAAGAGCGAACAGCAGGCAATTTCAGTTGACAGGGTAAAATTATTGGTAAGAAGGTATGGAGAAGAGCAACATGCAGGCCTAAACGAGGGCACTTTTTGCTGAAGGATCGGTTACTGTAGCGTACCAACAGAGAAAATGAAATTTTGTAACTGAACCTCTGAAACAGGAACAAAAGATAGAGCTGAAAGAAGACACAACGTCATGCCTGTAGAAACTGAAGTGGGGAATAATTTGGATTAGACAATAATATCAAGCTTTCCAAGGCAAACTGGAGTCTTCAGGGAGAAATAAGAAGGAACGTTTATAGCATACAAATAGCTTAGTCTATAAGAATGAGCTAAGTGTTCAGATGACGTTCTAAACAAGATAATACTGCCTGGACTAACATACGCTGTACGGCACTTGCCATGCGAGAAGTAATTTGGGCATAGGCCTAGTGGTGGAGGCTATAAGGAGTAAATAAAACTTCCTTTTTTTGTAGGAATACCTAGCACTGATTCAATGGTTGTTCAAGGAAACGCTAGTTCTTATAGGTTTAGATGATGAAGTAATAATATAAACAAAGTAGTCTAGATGAAGGACCTAAATATAATGGTCCCCCTGCTTGATTCAAAAAACTGCAACAAGTCATGACAAAACTGGAAGTAAACGGATAGAAAGTTTATTTTATTGTGCTGGTCGTCCTTAGTTATAGCTAGTTACAAACTTGAACAGAGAAAACGTTCCGTAATCAAGCGAAAAAGACAAGCAGGAACCCGTGAAAAGACCACACAACAAAAGCACTATTCTTCAGCGATATATGAGACCCATATCATTATGACATTCTCCTCTCTAATATTGAAGGAACCTGTGAAATTTCTACAGAACAAAATAATGGTTGCTCAATTATGATGCCCCCGGACCCGAATCATGCATAGGAAGGTTGAAAAATGCTCCAAGTCAGGTAGCTAGTGAATCTTCTACTGAAGACCTGCGAGCAGTAGCAGTTTAAATCTGAACTTGACTCCTCCTATTGATCCCTTCCCAGGTCGTATCAAGGCTACCTCAAGGTTGCCCTAATTTTCCCCTATCCAGTACTGGTGAAAGCGTCACGGTTGTACTAAGTAGCTAACCAACGGAAGAACAAGCAATATTATCCACTATATAATAAAACACAGTCGTTGGTCGCTTGCTCCCTAGCTCCAATGTTGGTCCGTCTCTCCGTCACGCAGTTAAGAGTTTAATAGGAGAAGATTCATGTAGCTACTGAAAAACAAGTAGATACAACACAATTCAGCGCTTGGAGTACCGGTGACAAATATAGCTCTGGATCTCCGGCCTTTGGACCCCAGGCTCTGCATCCCCGCTTTCATTGCTGAATGATATCGTACTAGTTGAATCTTCACGCTGAGCAGAGGCCTTTTTACATTGAATGAATTTACATCGCAGCCAAGGAGGTTCTAATAGAGAGGAGCGCACCATCTCTATTTATCCTACGGGAGCGTTGCGAGTAAACTTTTCCCTTAAACTGGCTGAGTGGTTTATCCAATCGGAGAGCGGCATTGCCTCACGCAGTCTATAGGCCTATAGGATGGTATTATAAGAAGATTTAAGCCTCCCTAAATAAGTACTAAGCTCTTCTAAGAGAGGAAAAGGAAGGGACATATAGTATGTCGACAGAAAAACGGGGAACCCATGCACGA
>LQNS02277097.1:36196741-36226542 GCA_001587735.2 Parhyale hawaiensis | reverse complement strand
GCAGTAATGTTAATATTAGTAGAAACAATTATATCTTATTTTGCTTCTCAAGCGAGGGTGATTCTTGGGTAGCTCTATTGCGGAGCTAGTCCAGTTAACTCATTTGGTATGTGATGGCACTGAGCCATGTCGATTAGGTGAATATATATAGCTGTAATATTTCTAACAAATTAATGTACACACAATTCTTAATGTAAGCTGTAATATAATAATCCAAGAACACCTCCCGCCTGTGGAGACACAAATGTTTAATAAATAAATAAATATATATATTGTTCAGCATGAGGACGGGGAGCAGATTGAGCAGGTTTTGCGAGGGGTAGATCTGTTCTACTAGATACACCTAAATGTTGATCGATTTGAGCTTTGAAATGTTGTGCAGGGCTACCTAAGCATTGCAGAAGCTGCAGTGCTTCGTACATAGGTAGCACTGGTCTGGTCAGCAAAACTTCTCTCTGGAGACCCTCCGAGGCCTCCCAATCTGCTGCATCGTACGCTGCATCCCGACTTGTTGTACTACTCAAGCTGTACATAGCTATACTTCATCGGCTTGCGCTCGCTTCGCCTTTGTCTCTGGCTGGTCACATCTGACTTCACCTGAGCTTCATGGTTTTGCCCCGCTACAACTCTACACAATCACTTCGCGCCGCGCCACTGGCATTCTCGCGATTGTGTCCTTAGCGACGAAGCTGCGCTACATCCAGATCTTCGTCGCGAGAAGACTGGGTACCGACAGCTCAGCCATGAAGATTCTACGATTTTGTTATTTCTCTTCATTTGATTATTGCTGTTATTTGTCTTTCATGCATTGAAGTTTTGCGCCAACTTTCATTCACCTTTTCGGTTTGCTCGTCCCCTGTGAGTGCTTTCAAGAGCAGCTCACTATACCCTTGTGAGCTTGATCACTTTGCTGAGGTTATGTGTTTGCTGTCGGGCTTGTCAGTTTGCGTATAGAATTGGTTTGGGTTGTTGCGACGCCTTGTTGTCGGTGACACACCACTTACAGTCTGCGTTGGATTGTCGGTCTGAGGCACGCCTTGTACAGTTGGACTTTAGCACGGCGTTTGACAGGGTCAACCACAGGGGTCTGTTATACAAGCTTGAATCGTTTGGTGTGGGTGGTAGGGTTCTGTCAATCATTTACGATTTTGTTTCGGAGCAAACGCAGAGTGTGTCTGTTGACGGCATTTTGAGTGCCTCAGTAGCGGTATAGTCTGGCGTCCCTCAGGGTAACGTGCTTGGCCCGCTGTTATTTGTTTTGTATACTTGTGACTTGTTCTCTTCGCTGAAAACACGATGATCAACTATGTCGGCGACTAGACTTTGATAGCAGTGATACTTGCTACCGCAGACGTAATGCTGTAGCCCAGTTTCTGAATAGGGACTTGTAACGCATTAGTGCATGGTGCTCGGCTTCGAGTATGGAGCTGAATGCCAGTAAGACCAAGTCGATGATTATCAGTCGGTCTCGGACACTTGTACCTCAGCATCCACATCTGGAGATAGATTACACTGTGCTCAGAAGTCTATCTCTTCGGAGATTCTTAGTGTTGTCTTTGACGAGAAGCTTAGGCCTACTTTTGAGCCGCATACTAGGTGACTGGTGCCATGTGTTTCCAGTAAGATTGAGCTCCTGCGCAAAGTGAATTTTCTGTTTGGTGACAGTGAGGTTGTCCGCAGATGCTTTTTTGCTGCCTGTGTTGGAGTATTGCTCACCGGTCTGGGCTTCATCTGCTGACAGTCACTAACGTCTGTTGGACTGAGTTGTTAGTTCGGCCAGCAAGCTGTACGCAGATAATGATCTTGTGAAGCTGTCCACAGGAGGGGGTGGCCGAACTCTGTATGTTTTATAAGGTGTACAATAATGAGAAGCATTGGTTGCATTCTTCTGTCAAGGCCCTCAGAGTCTCTAGGAGAATTACACTTGCTGCGGTCAGTGTGCACTCTTTCATGTTGGAGCATGTTAGGTCCCGAACGAATCAATTCGGTCGGTGCTTCGTACCTTGGTCTGTTAGGGTTTGGAACTCATGGCTGGCATCGGATTTCGGTCGTGTTGGCCTGCAGGCGTTTAAGTCAGCTGTAAATGGTTTTTATTGAATTTCCTTTAGCAGTGTTTCGGGATTCCCGGTGTTGCAAAGTGCTTCATTTAGGTTATGCTTCCTGTCCGAGGGGGCCCGGGCGCGAAGTTTTAATAATAATGCCGAATCATTTGGTAGATTTTTTTTGGAAATCTACCGAAATACCAAACCGAATGACCCGTTTTTATCTACCGAATACCGATACCGGTGGTACAGAAAAAATACCGAATCCAAAATCTGTACTTTTGTTACTAAAATCTATAGGCTATAGAGGAAAACGCTACGACGAACAACTCAAACTATCGTGAGAGATGCGTGCTTCCTACTGAGCAGTACACTTCAATTCGTCTTCAGCACACTCCTTCCCTCACTTAGATGACATGCAAAAAAATTGACTCTATTAGTAAGCGATGAAACATCACTGCACTGAGAGAAACTTCGAAGTCCTGCCGACTCAGTTTGTGGGTCCAAGCATTATTTGGGTTCTCAAAAAATCCTCGCTGTCTTATTGCCAGTATTTCAGGGAGAATACCTACTGAATTTTCATTTAAAAAGCCCGACACAGGGGACAACGGGGGTTTCTCTGAAGTACTAATTTTTTGCCGTCATTTATAATGACGGCTCGGGCCACATGCATTCCAGTATTCAACTCAAGTCCACCCTTTCAAATCTCCAATGACGCCGAAACGTGTGCAACATCAAAAATTCGAAAGCGTATACAATCATAACGACCAATAATACAGCATGGCTCGCTATCAACTGCTTTACCTTCTGGAGCGAAGCAATTTGTTCTTGTCTCGACGGTAACGGCCGCGTGGATCTGGCGTTGAGTCCCTCAGCGGCCGTGACTCTGGCAAACTGCCTCTGCCGGAGGCGAAAGAAAGATCAGTAAGAGCGAACAGCAGGCAATTTCAGTTGACAGGGCAAAATTATTGGTAAGAGGGCATGGGGAGGAGCTACATCATACATGCAGGCCTAAACGAGGGCACTTTTTGGAAGTTTTTGCTGAAAGCATCAGTTACTGTAGCGTACCAACGGATGAAATGAAACTTTGTAACTGAACCTTAGAAACAGGAACAAAAGATAGGGCTGAAAGAAGAGACAATGTCATGCCTGTAGAAACTGAAGTAGGGAACAATTTGGATTATACAATAATATCAGCTTTCCAAGGCAAACTGGAGTCTTCAGGGAGAAATAAGAAGGAACGTGTACCTATAGCATACAAATAACTAATAAGAATGGACAAAGTGTTCAGATGACATTTTAAGATATATTGAACTAACATACGCTGTACGGCACTTGCCTTGAGAGAAGTAATGTGGGTAGCTATAGGCCTAGTGGTAGAGGCTATAAGGAGTAAATAACACTTCCGTTTTTTTTGTATGAACAGCATTGTTTCAATGGTTGCTTAAGGAAACCGCTAGTTCTCATAGGGTTAGATGATGAAGGAATAATGTAAACAAAGTAGTCTAGATGAAGGACCCAAATATGTTGGTCACCCTGCTTGATTCAAACTTGACTAAATCATGACAAAACTGAAAGCAAACGGATAGAAAATTTATTAAAGTGTGCTGGTCGTCCTAAGTTATAGTTACAAACTTGTAAAGAGAAAACGTTCCGTAATCAAGTTAAAAAGACAAGCAGGAACCCGTAAAAATGCCACACAACAAAAGCACTGTTCTTCAGTGATATATGAGACCCATATTATGATGATTTTCTCCTCTCTAATATTGAAGGAACATGTGGAATTTCTACAGAAAAGAATGGTAGCTAAACTATGATGCCCTCGAATCATGCATAGGAAGGTCGAAAAATGTTCCAAGTCAGGCAGCTAGTGAATCTCCCACTGAAGACCTGCAAGCAGTAGCAGCTCAAATCTGAACTTGACTCCTCCTATTGATCACTTCCCAGGTCATGTCAAGGATACCTCAAAGGTGCCCTAATATTCCCCTATCCAGTACTGATGAAAGCGTCACGGTTGTACCTACTCAGTAGCTAACCAACGAAAGAACAAGCAAAATTATAATAGCTATATAGATAGGCTGTTGTAACCTGTGGAAACTCCACAGAATGTGCAGAATAGCATAGACTCGTATCATGCATACAAAGGGAGAAAATATATATATTCTAAGTCAGACAACAAATCTTCTACCAATGACCTGCAAGCAGAAGCAGTTTAAAAAAATTAAAATTTTGCTTCTGTTCTTCCCTGCAAACATGGTAGACCTATCCAAGATGCCCTAAGTTTTCCCAATCTAATACTGAAAGTGTCACGGTCGTACTATCTAAGTAACTAACTAAAGGAGGGACAACCATAGTTATAATATAGAAGATACAATAAAAAAAATCTCTCCACACTGTACGTAGGATGCTGGTCGTCCTGCTTGGAAGCAATTGCTAAGACTGACAGTTAAAACTGTAAGCAAATTATTGGTAGAATACAGACGGAGAAAAATTGCATAAAACGCCAGTTGCCCGCTTTGGCAATTGGCATGGTGACCAATTCAAAGAAAATAAGAGAAAAATAAGCAAGTAGGTACGTAGCGACCGAGAAAAATCTCACCTTAGTGTGTTGGTCGTCCTGGGACATCCATAGCGCTACTCCCACGGCCACCCCTGCACCGGCCCCCGCCACCACCGCTAGTCTCGACAGTCTCCGTAAGTTAGACATTGTTCTGTTCACTAGGTGTTATCTAACTATGATATACTACAGTTACTGTACTCCATGAACACAACACGCATGATAGACCGCACCAAAATCACTTGGATTCCATGTCTTACTCTATCGCCAGTGATTACCTGTTATAACAAGATACAAAGGTTGTAGAGCTGATGAAGTTTACCGTAGCTGCCTAAACTAGCTACTAAACATATAGGTACTACAGCAATCGCATTTCGCTAAAGGTGTAGGCAAGGAGGTTCCAATAGGGAGGAGCACACCCTCTCTATTTACCCTACGGGAGCGTTTAAAGTAAACATTCCTCTTGAACTGGCTGAGTGGCATATAAAATCAGAGAGCGGCATTGCCTCACGTGGCCTGTATAGGAAGGGGAGTCCTGAGCTCAAATTTTTATAGCCATTAACCAACGACGAAATTCCGAGCGGATAGAAGCACGTAAAGAAAACTTGTATCCTATAGGCCTAGCCTATACCATTTTATGATGAAAGTAACAGGGTGAGCACTGGGATATAAATCTTCAGACACAATTTTCTTGCAAAAATATTGAAGACCTGCCTGTCTGTCTCTTCCGTACTTATATGTGCTGACCACGGCCTTCGTCTGACTGCGTGACAGCAGTTCCGCCACTTCAAGGACTCCAAACGCCAGCTTCGGTCACGTGACAAAGCCATGTGTTTACTCGCTAAGAGTGCTTGGGCTTTCTCCTCCCATTAGGAGCTCCTTGGGTGTAGACCTAATCGTTGGGGATAGTTTCATCGAAAGAAGCTAATTTCGTAAGCTTAATCACTTTAGAACTTCAGTCATGAGAATTGAGGTTGCTAGTTTGGTTCGAGTTTCAGTTGTTAATGCCCTACAGACTAAGCTACTCTTCATACAGCCTCGTAGTTTCTTATACGTGTATCGTGCAGGTTGAGCTTGACGTCTCAAAAGTAAATCGGTCTTGGATTAGGGTACCTACCAGAGTTCATGAGGGAAGTTAAAGCTAAGGATATTACCTACATTAGCAGTATCTTCTCAATGGAATTGCCTTGGATTCTTTAGTAAGTTATTTGGACGAGGTTCAGGTGGTGTTATACGCACGCCACCCGCTGTATGCGGAGGCGTTCTTTCACTCCGTTACCATCGGAAGAGTCAGCACCGAGTTAGCTCCAAGTGGCACAACTGATTTAAGTTTTGCCCGTGAACGTCTAGCCAAAGAAATACTCCCGTCAAAAGCTCGCTAGGTTAGGGTGGAACTATCAATTGCTATAATATAATAATGATTGTCTCAAGTTTCTGCTACTTTATTGCTACTTTATTAACACAATGTGAAATATACCTTTTTAGAAGATCTTTTAAATTAACGATTAAATGATTGTGATAAAATGCTGTTATAATAGGGTGGGACCATTGCAATTTCTTTTTTTTTTCCACTAGTTAGACAACAGATCTCTTAGATAATTAATTATTATAACATCAATTAATTTCTAATTTTTAATTGCCATTCAAGCAATTACCTAGATAATGTATTTCAAGGTCATCCGTGGCACACGTAAGCGAGTTTGTAAATAACACGTTAACCTTATCTGTAGATAGCAGTGCCAGCAAGCCACAAGGAATACGTTACGAAGAAATACAACAAAACAGAACACCCTTACACAGCAAAATAATATAGCCTGCCAGTTATAGTAATCAATAAGGGCAATGCAAGATATGCTGCAACAGATAACGCATTGATATGCTGTATCATATTTATATTAATCACGCAAACAAGCATTTCTTTTCACCAATGCACTGTAGTGAAATTACAATACGAGATTCACGTTTCTAGCGTAGGGTTCTTTAAAATTAGATAACTGTTGATTGATCTGACGTTGGCGCAGGTCAACGTAGGTGCTCTATACCGAAGGGCCAGTAAATTTGGGTTTTTGTGTTTTCATTTTTGCATTTTCAATTCAGATGGTCTATTTGAGTCATACAACCATAGTCGTACATTATTTACGCAACTTTCAAATTTTCATTGAATATTTCAAAACCATGAATCCCTTTTCCCGTTTTAAAAACTAGGTATTACACTGGAGGCGCATTCTACAGCATTACTTTCGTAAAGGAATTTCACTATAAAATACGAGGTGAACTGCTCAGGCAGCCCATAAACGTTTCAGAACAGGTAGGTATTTCCATCGGAAGAGCTGAGGGAGTGCAGCGTATGATCTAGCGTCATTATAATGATAAGATAAGGATAACCATGAGGGGGCAGCGTGAATGGATCAAGATAGCGATGCAATTTAATGATTTGGGACATCATACCGATCGTCTAACCTTGTATGCACAGCAAGCATAAGAACAGGTTGATCAAACTGGTGCAGTAGCTATAGACCGGCGTGAAGGAAAGCGCTAAGTATGGATAAAACAATTTTTTTATACGATAGGAATTTAAAGAAGACTACTGATGGGAAATTCAATGTCATATTTTACTATTTTTACACTTAGGCCTATTCAGTAACTAAGGCTATCACTAGAATCCAGGGTTGTACACAAAGATGACTCATTTTCCGGGGGTAATTATATGGACAGGGGAGCTGCTGATACGATTTGTCTTGCTACTTCGCAGTGCCGATATAGAGTTACGTACCCCCGGAGACTGTGTCTATAGGGGGTCTTAATTTATTAAGTCGTTAATAAGTAGGCTAGTTCAAGCTAAACTCTGTTTCCAATATAAAGGCGATCTCACAGAGAAAGAATGGACATATAGCAGGTACGTCGATAGAAACGTGCAACCTATGCACGAGGGTGTTTCCACACGGGATTAATGGGCATGAGAACAGCAAATCGGGAACGAGGGGAAGAACAGCATAAGGCATCAATAGTAAGAGTATGAAAGGGAATGGGAGCAAAGTGGCCGCGAAGAAAAGACGTCTCGAAGGCCCATCCCATGTATCCTGAGAGGAACTGCCACAGTACCTACCCACCACGCATAAAATCAGTAGCTAAGCAATTTAAAGTAGGTACGTTGAGTTTCCTGGAATTGTAGGCAATCATTTATCAAAAGTAAACAAAGATGTTGAAGTTAATGTACGTTGTTTTCTAGAATTTAAGTAACAGGTAATTTATAAAGAGTAAAGAAAGATATTAACTTAGGCAACCATACTTCTCATCAAATACAGTAAAATCAATCGAAGAAGGTAGGTACGGTACCTAGTTATCTATTTGTACGTTTATTCATCTGGCCTTCTTCCGTCACGATCGGAGCATTTGCACAAACGGAAAGTACAACGAAGCTCGGTATCTGTATCTTGCGTTCAGTAGTAGCTATAGATACCGAGAGGCTACCACAACCAATTAAGGAAATGAGGACACTGTTGCTTTGCCCTGAATGAGCAACGGATGGTCTCTAAGATAGGTACTTATGAGTGAGAGACAGATTGTTATGTAAGACAATTATGGACAAGGAACGGATGATAGACTAGATAGCTAAGGTACGGTAATTATGAATGAGCAGCGGATGATACCGTACCTATGTAAGATACCTAATTATGATGGGCGATGAATGGCAGTACATAAGATAGTTATTATCAGTTTAGAAATGAGCAACAGGTTGTAGCCTACGTACGATAATTATAATGGTATTATGGGCTAATTATGGTAATTACCACGGATAGTAGGATAGGCTAGTTATGAATAACCAACAGATGGTGCATAAGATAGCTACCTAATCACCAATGATGAACAGACGACATGTAAGAGTAATAAATGAGCAACGGATGGTATGTAATACATTTATGATTAAGCAACGAATGGTACGTAGCTACTCATGATAATTATGAAATTAACTACGAATGGTAGGCTAGGTACGTAAGATACTTATCAATGAGCAGCAAATGGTATATGTACGAAAACTTCGATGCAATAATTCGCTACGTATGAACTTCAGGCGAGTAAACATAAAGAAGGTTAGGTACACGTACTTGTGTATTACGTATGTAGGTACTAAAAAGATATACAGCTACAGAAGAGCTAGTGGCGCCCAAATTTCAAATTGGAAATCAAGTAGCCAGGAGCACTCCAGCCCCCCCGTCCTCCTCGCTGCTTACACTTAGGCCTAGGCTAGCAGCAGCCTAGCGTGCTGAGCTAGTGGCACCGGAGGTTGTGGAACTAATTAAGTACCTACGAAGTCAGGTAGGCGAGCTTTGTCTCTTGGTGCGCACAGTCAGTATCTTATGGGTATGCGTGGTTACTGTGGAGACATTTACCTTGCCAAGAAATAGGGAGGGTAAGGGGAAGGGCGGGTTATTGCACAAGCACTTTCCGTCAATGGCGCCATAGTTGACGATCCGTGGAAGACTGCAGCCGTGCTTGCTCCTCTGGAGCCAGTTGGCCAATATCCGCAGCACGAAGTAGTGCGTATGGATTTCTCAGTGGAGGATGCGGTCAAATTGACTTTACCTTTGCCAGCACAATCACGAACATGAGCATAAAATAGCACCATAAATTTTAACGTCAGGGCATGTTGGTTATATGAAGTTTTAAGCATTATTTTCACGAATTTTTATAAATTTAGAAACTAAGTTAACAGATAAATTATTGACGTGCGTTCCTTGTATGCACTTACGCTAAGTTTGAATAGATTAAATTCTCCTCAGGCTGCCAGCATTGATAATTTAGAATTACCGTGCGGCACACTTACTCGTAACACTAAATCGCCAACTAAACTAGCCTACTGTTTCTAGTAGCTACCTAAAAATAACATTAGCCTATTGGCAATAAAGAAACCTAATACAGTCGGCGAATCAAAGTTGGCGCTTCAGCATCTTCCAGCTTTTCTTCACGATAAAAACCACCTCGGGACCTCCAGCCACACCCCTCAGAGTACCTACCGGTACGCAGAATGGACCATAGGGCGATGTTCGCCTACCTATGGTTATGAGAAATATTGCCTGCATGGGATTCACAGGTCACCTTCGCCTTACACGTAAGTACTTGTTTTCGGGAAGTCTTTCTTTCGGTCCCCCTTTCCTTCCTTCCGTTTCTTTACTCTTACAGATAACTCAGGTAGTAGTCTACCTATTGTTCTGTTCTTGCCTCCTATCCGCTGAACGTACGTGGGAACACGTACGTGAATGGGGTCCCACGTCTCTATCGACATATCTCTCTTGCCTATGCAGCGCCTATTTTGATGTCTAGAAAGCCTTAATTACTGAATTCGGATAATTCACCAGCTCCCGTGGTCTATGCAAGCGAGCAAGGTCATTCACAGCAGGGCATCCGCCTGGAGCGAAGGCGGTATGAAACCACGGATGGAAGGCTCTTCTGGAGTGCATTGCCCAACTGCGGAAGCCTGACAACATCCTCCTATCGAAAAAAGTTATCTTCCCCCACAGCTGACCTCATGCTGACCCATATACGAATATAGCAAGGCAGGAAATTCTCACCTATATTTCATACTTAAATTTGGCATTAAACTCGATATTTGTATTACACGTCGAGTTCGTACGTTCAGTTTACTATGACCAAATTTTGGCACTTCTAGAAGATTCCAATTTTGATTGATGCTATATTTTGACATCAATGCGAATCCATTTTACAGCACCATTTAGTTGTAACTAATCACCAAACGACTGTTAATTACAACATCACGATTTTGGATCATACATACGCCCTTCAATTATTAACTAGGTACCGCGTTGAATTCAGGAAGTAATACCTTCATTTCCAGCCAAATTTGAGGTTTAGAATTGAAAAAAAAAAGAATTTTCACCCGGACCAACATATTTTCAGTGGCACGTTTGCATGAATCGTGTACGGTTGTGATGGAACGCACGTCGCCGAGCATTTAATCAGAGGCGCAGCATCATGTTAATATGTTTGCCGTTTTATTAGACGAACCAGAAAAGGATTTAAATTTCCATGGAAAAGTTTTCTTCGGACGAGATCGCGGCTTAAGCTCTAATTGAAATAGCACTGACATCTGAGCACCTGCACTCGATGGAAAAATAAATATAATTTGTACTATTTCTCTCTTCCTCGACGCTTCAGTTCACTCTTTAGCGACTCTTTTTAACATCTAGTTACCTTCGTAAGAATGACATCAATTTTAACGCGTCCAGCAGTCACGAAGCACGTTAATGTTTTTTCTCCGAAAGCTAGTAGGCTATGACCACATTAAATGATTGGTATGTAGCTATCAAATGCTTATCATCGCATAAGATTTATAAATCATCTAAGAGGCACCAGCTTGTCCACTGGCGTGTGCTGATGTAAAGCACTTAGCAGTTGCTAGCGATGCAGGATCTACAGATTTGTACTCGTAGGTACAGCCTACTTCTCCTTCGTAATTGTATTTTTTTATTGTTATTATTATAGAGCTTAAATTAAGTCTCGCCACTTACTGCAAGGATATGGCAAGAGAACAGGGAGAAGGGACACATATAGGTGATACCGGTATGTCGAAAAACACGCAGAACTCATGTCCGAGGGTATCTCCACACTGCATGGATCAACGCAAATCAAAAGAGCAAATCGAGACTGGCAAGTAAGGACAGAACAAAGTATCGTTACCGGGAGTATGAAATTAATAAGAAGTAGCTAAGCCTAATTGGGCTAGTTCCTAGGAAGCTTAGGCTAGGTTAAGGTACCTAACCCCAACTCAACATTGACTAAACGCGACACTAGCCGAAAATTTCCAATTAAAAAAAAATAAAATAAATAAAATAAAATAAAAATCATTTATTTTTCTCATAAGGTACTGTGGCCGACAAGATTAGGACACAGCGCCTGAGGTTTTCATGATTAAAGCTAACTTAAGAATAATACTAAACATTAACATCAGAGAGTTATACATAATTATGGTCTGCTGAGAGTCACTGGCACAATGCCTACACATTGTGAATGAGATGATGAGAGAAACGTAGGCTACGCAGAGTTAAAGCAGAATAGGTTTCTTGGGAGTTTGGGAGCCTTGCCCCCCTAACCTACCCGACATAGAACCCGAATTTTTACTAATTTACCCGAAGTTATGTTCGGGTATACCCAAAAATAAAGTACGAAAAACGGACAAAACTTGTCCGCACGTCGATTTTAAGTGAGGGTGATGTATCGTATGGATTTCCTCTATAGTTCTACTAATTCCTGCACTGAGCCAATAGCTGGGACAAGAGGCACCCGCATTACCTACTCGTATTACTATACCGGTACTTCTAAACGCTGCGCGGCATAAGCAGAACTTATTACAGTACCTATGATATACCTACGGCATCATAAGATCTCTTGAAGGGAACGAAGTAGAGACAACAAGAAGTTATCCCTCGTACACCTGAATCAATTCAATGAAGTAAGTATCCTGTATATTTTCTGGATGGTATTAATAGTACCGTACTAAGCGAGTGGATACGTTGTTTAAGCCTCCTCATATGGAGACAACTGCGATGTCACGATTTGACACAAAGTAAACAAATGAAAAAAAAATATTATCTCTATATAAAAACCTTTCCATGTGTTCTCTCCGAGTAGAAGTTTCGGTCAGTGACAATATATCTTTTCGACTTGAATAGTCTGCTTTAGGAAAAGCGGACAAGGTTAGCTTTATTACATTGTACTTAAAGCAAGCAGAAAGCTTCTGGTTTTCTTAATTAGTGAGGACCGTCAGGCTAGCCTCTCGGCCAGTGAACTTAGCGTCCGACGTCAGTGACAAATTGACTCGTATGTAGTAGCTATGTGGTATGGGACTGAATGTGACATACCGTAGCTTTCCCATAAGTAGCTATAAACTCAAGAGGACGTCAACGGTTGTTTTATGAAAGGCTGATCCTCTAAAAGCAAAGTAACCGACCTATCACAGACAGGTTGGGCTAACCTCTCGTCTTTCGATGGCTGATACTTTTCAGGAGTCCTGAGGAGAGGAAGGGTAGGTATTGGGCAGGCTCGAACTAGGGTGGGGGTAAAGAAGTCTTAAATTTCTAAGTTATTCGAGATGGTGTTTTCAATCAAAGAGATCCAGGCGTAGCGTCAATAACTTCTGCGCACTGCGGCCGTAGCTATTTTCAATCGGCCGCTGTTTTGTGGCCTTGGTGAACTTACCAATTCTGCCTCCTTACATTTGCATTGCATAATGCCTACTACGAAACACAACAGCAATCGACGATTTGTTTTAGTTCAAACCTTCAAATTTTTTGATCCAACATAATTCTGGCAAGTCGTTGAGCGATTAAGCATAAAACAGGCTCATGAGAGAAGGGACTTGCAGTATATCGACGGAAATTTGGAACTCATTCACGAGGCGTTCCTACAAAGGATAAACACGCGTGGGAACAGTAAGTCAGGATAGAAGACCAATAAGAGTAGAATAACAACATCAGCAGAAGTAGGTACCACATGAAAGGAAACAAAGTGAGTGTGAAAAAGAGTGACGGCCTAAAGATCTAGCAATAATAGTGAAATTCTTGCAAAATAAATGTTTACATTCTTATTTAATGGGCGAAGCAACAAGCACAAGTTTTCACAAGCGCACAGCACTATCTGTAATTTCCGCAAATGTCTTCAGTGAGCACGAAACGGAGAAAATAACGTTACTAACAATATTAAATTTTTTTTTTTTTTTTCTTCTTCTCTTATCTTTTTTTGTCTTTGCAACTGTGACCTGACAGATATAAACAAAAGGACACGAAGGATGTTAACAAGCGAAAAAAAATCTGTGTCGTGAACGATGAAAATGGATGAGTATTGCAATTGGATGGACCATCAATTGAGTGAATATATATGCCATTTCGCGAAGGACACTGAAGGAAGTCAACTTGGTCGGCTCGATTAAAAAAAATCTGTGATCCTCCATGGTATAGGTAGTCCGTAACAAGTTACGTGGCTCGATCTTGACCCGAGGCCGGATGCTCAAACGCCTTGTATAGTTACAAGCACCGTAACTGTACAGCTGCAGGCAAGAGTGCAAGCACGTAACTGCTAAAGTTTTACATTTTTACTCTTCGATTTAACATCTGAGCCTCTATTATTTAGGTATGCATCATTTGGAGGGTCAACCCACTTTGATCATAACTTTGAGAAGACCAGTAGGCCTATATAAGAAAGTGACAAAGTCTGAGCCGCGATGTCGGTAGTTCTTCAAAGAACTGTACACTTTACGTTACCGTAACTTTACCAGGCCCTTGTGCACCCGGCCCAGGCCTTACACAATTCGGCTGAGTTACTGCTCGAATAGATTTTTTTCCACTCAAGAAGCTAAAATTGGGAATATTAGCTTTTAAGGTGTCTTGATTGAGATTTTGTTACGACGTATGGAGATCCCAAACAGAATGTAGGTACTTGGTGCAATAAAACTTTATCTGGATAGGGAACAATGACATCACTGGCTCCTTAGGTCGGCGCCACACTGACATAGCAAGTGATGCAAAGCGACTTTCTCGACAGACGTAGCGCCTGTGAACGTACCTAAGTAGTTCCTACGTCGCGCGATCTGGGTTGCGTCGGTGTGGACAGTAGAATACTGTACCCGAAATTAAGTTTTTCCATGCAACAAATTTTTGCATCGCACGTCGCTTGTTGCTTCAATGGGGCCCCGGCCTAATTGTATCATTGGCATCCATAGCAAAATTTTCAGCCGCCGCAGAAGCTGATTGGAGAGCGTATAGGGCTAGCTTCTGAAGCGGATTATTAACTATCCCGTTACAGATAATATCTACGTTGTAGTGTTAAAAGTTATAGGATCGTAAGTGACAGCGATAGCTACCTGCATATCGCACGTGACAGCGATAGCTACGGTACCTGCATATCGCACGTGACAGCGCTACATATCGCACGTGACAGCGCTACATATCGCACGTGACAGCGCTACATATCGCACGTGACGGCGCTACATATCGCACGTGACGGCGCTACATATCGCACGTGACAGCGCTACATATCGCACGTGACAGCGCTACATATCGCACGTGACAGCGCTACATATCGCACGTGACAGCGCTACATAACGCACGTGACAGCGCTACATATCGCACGTGACAGCGCTACATATCGCACGTGACAGCGCTACATATCGCACGTGACAGCGCTACATATCGCACGTGACAGCGCTACATATCGCACGTGACAGCGCAACATATCGCACGTGACAACGCTACATATCGCACGTGACAGCGCTACATATCGCACGTGACAGCGCTACATAGCGCACGTGACAGCGCTACAAACCGCACGTGGCAGCGCTACAAACCGCACGTGGCAGCGCTACAGATCGCACGCGAGTACTCAACTGATCCCACGTGGGTGCGCTACAGATCACACGCAAGCGCTCTACTGATCGCACGTAGGTGCGCTACAGATCACACGCGAGCGCTCTACTGATCGCACGTGGGTGCGCTACAGATCACATACGAGTGCTCTACTGATCGCACGTGAGTGCGCTACAGATCACACGCGAGTGCTCTACTGATCGCACGTGGATACGATACAGATCACACGAAGTAGCGCTACAGAGTANCATCGCTACAGACCGCACGTGGCAGCGCTACAGACCGCATGAGGCAGCGCTACAGACCGCACGTGGCAGCGCTACAGACCGCATGAGGCAGCCCTACAGACCGCACGTGACAGCGCTATAGACCGCATGAGGCAGCGCTATAGACCGCATGAGGCAGCGCTACAGACCGCACGTGGCAGCGCTACAGACCGCATGAGGCAGCGCTACAGATCGCACGTGGCAGCGCTATAGACCGCATGAGGCAGCGCTACAGACCGCACGTGGCAGCGCTATAGACCCCACGTGGCAGCGCTATAGACCGCATGAGGCAGCGCTATAGACCGCACGTGGCAGCGCTATAGACCGCATGAGGCAGCGCTACAGACCGCACGTGGCAGCGCTATAGACCGCATGAGGCAGCGCTACAGACCGCATGAGGCAGCGCTATAGACCGCACGTGGCAGCGCTATAGACCGCATGAGGCAGCGCTACAGACCCCACGTGGCAGCGCTATAGATCGCATGAGGCAGCGCTACAGACCGCACGTGGCAGCGCTACAGACCGCACGTGGCAGCGCTATAGACCGCATGAGGCAGCGCTACAGATCGCACGTGGCAGCGCTATAGACCGCATGAGGCAGCGCTACAGATCGCACGTGGGTGCGCTACAGACCCCACGTGGCAGCGCTATAGACCACATGAGGCAGCGCTACAGACCGCACGTGGCAACACTACAGACCGCACGTGGCAGCGCTATAGACCGCATGAGGCAGCGCTACAGACCGCACGTGGGTGCGCTACAGACCCACGTGGCAGCGCTATAGACCGCATGAGGCAGCGCTACAGATCGCACGTGGGTGCGCTTCAGATCACACACGAGTGCTCTACTGATCGCACGAAGGTGCGCTACAGATCATACGCAAGAGCTCTACTGATCGCACGCATGTGCGCTACAGATCACACGCGAGCGCTCTACTGATCGCACGTAGGTGCGCTACAGATCACACGTGAGCGCTCTACTGATCGCACGTGGGTGCGCTACAGATCGCACGTGGATGCGATACAGATCGCACGTGGGTGCGCTATGGATCACACGTGAGCGCTCTACTGATCGCACGCGGGTGCTCTACTGATCGCACGTGGGTGCGCTACAGATCGCACGTGGGTGCGCTACAGATCACACGCGAGTGCTCTACTGATCGCACGTGGGTGCGCTACAGATCACACGCGAGCGCTCTACTGATCGCACGTAGGTGCGCTACAGATCACACGCGAGCGCTCTACTGATCGCACGTATGTGCGCTACAGATCACATGCGAGTGCTCTACAGATCGCACGTGGGTGCGCTACATATCACATACGAGTGCTCTACTGATCGCACGTGGGTGCGCTACAGATCACATGCGAGTGCTCTACTGATCGCACGTGGGTGCGCTACAGATGACATGCGAGTGCTCTACTGATCGCACGTGGGTGCGCTACAGATCACATGCGAGTGCTCTACTGATCGCACGCGGGTGCGCTACAGATCACATGCGAGTGCTCTACTGATCGCACGTGGGTGCGCTACAGATCACATACGAGTGCTCTACTGATCGCACGTGAGTGCGCTACAGATCACACGCGAGTGCTCTACTGATCGCACGTGGATACGATACATATCACACGAAGTACGTAGCGCTACAGACCGCACGTGGCAGCGCTACAGACCGCACGTGCACGAGCTCGTTCCCCGACACCTGCCCTGCATTGCCAAACTGCCGACATTGTTTACAGTTTGCGTCATCGCACTTGTGACGTCCGATAACCTTGGCAGCATATGGGAGTCGCCGCCATGGTAATTAAAAAAAACGTAAATAAGGAAAAAAGAAACCAAGAAATAGGGCAAGGTTAATATGCAGCCAAATGCTCAGAAAATCCAGGCAAAGCATTTGAGGAGCAAAGTAATTGAATACTGTACGATTTTACGGGATGTTGCCGCTCTTGCGACAGTTTGTTTTTCTTTCCTATAGCTAAGCCGTCTTCACGCGACACGCCAGTGGTCCCATGCGCACTATACCGTACATATAGGCTGATATAGCTACTCTTTGTTCAAATGCATTGCTGAGTCTGAATTCTAATCAAGTACAAATTTGAAGCAAAATCTGAAATTAACTAGCGACGTTGGCTAAGTCAGTTAACTTGGCGGCTAACATTCAAGTTAATCTTTCGGTAGACAATTTTTGTTTTTGCAAATACTACGGTAGGTAGATAAAACCTTTGACCGTTGAGTAGCGATAACATACAACCTGTCGTGCGAGCCCGCCTTTACAATGTTTTCTTGAATTCTTTCGCTACAGAAACTCTGTTCGTACATGAGATTCGTCCAAGTTCCTTCGAAAATACTCCGTGCCGGTCACACCTAATTAATGCATCGCACAGGTACGCACTAACTTCGATAATGAACGAAAAAAAAAACAATTTTTGGACGGACAGCGGAAAAGCAGTTACAGTTACCAGAATATGAACCAACTCACTGTTACCCATGGACTAACCTAAAGGTCTAGTACAGAATGATAAGGCTGTTCTTAGTGGAAGTGACGTATAGAAATTCTGTCAAGTTTCATTCAACATCAAAGCTGGGAACTGCCGCTTTTTCGCTTCCTCTTCCTCTGACTTTCCCCGCCCTCCAACCTTTTTTTTAGGTTATACGGCCAGTGATGCTGAACCACTTATTGTAGGCATTACGGTCGGTGAACATTTGCTTCTAAAGCTGATGTGTCTAGAAGTGGACAACCTAGAAGTTGGATTTCCTAACAAAGTTGTGCTTGTGTTCGCAACCAAAATGAGCGGCGGTGCGGACATGATTCAGTTTCCAGCGCTCTCTCTCTCTCGACAACCAAGAAACCAAGACAGGGTCTCATTGCAAATTTAATTTTTATATAAATCACCACCCCGCTTTACGCAGAATCATCCTCTTTTATCAAGCCATTCTTCACTCAAATTGAGCATAAAATGACGTATAATATTAAAAAGTAGCTACCTTTACAAAGAATTTTAATTTCACCCAAATAAACTACCTCACTTAGGCAAGAAAAACATGACGTCATGACACAATCATAGGAAAAATGAACTTGTGCTTGTGTACACGACCACGAACCAGTTTCCATGGCAACAAGTTGCTACGTACCGTACGTTTGTGGGTCCCATGAGGACGCGATTTTGGTTTTGTTCATACCTTCGCGTATTGCGAGTATTGTATTTTTTATTTTTTTTTTTTTTTGTTGCAGAATTAAAGGAGGCTAGCAAGAGCTGTGCCCCCTGGATCGCTCGGGCGAACAAAACTCTAGGGCGTGAACCAGCCTGAAGAGCTAATGCAATAAAAATATAGGTAGGGTCGCATAGCTGCAACTTCCTATCTCAGTTTTCCTTGATTCTAAGGTCGCTTCAAATACAACGGGGCGCGGGTCATGGCTTAACCCTAAACCGACGGACCCACACCAGGTGTCTCATAGGAACGTCTCATTATCTGAGACGTAAAGCAAAGTTCACATTCGGAAGTTCAGGGTTCAAGTTCCGCCTGACGACGGTCGCACGACAACTCTGACCGCAAATCTAAAAAAAAAATGGCAGGACCGGGAATGTAGAAACCGCGAAGGCCGTCAAAAAAAAAAAAAAAAAAAACTCACACAGCTCGGCTCAAAGTAAGCCATGCAGAGACCCAATCATCTGCCGCTATGAAATACCAAGAATGCCTAGGTACTTAATTTCTAAATTAGCGGCAACANAATCTAAAAAAAAAAAATGGCAGGACCGGGAATGTAGAAACCGCGAAGGCCGTCAAAAAAAAAAAAAAAAAAAAACTCACACAGCTCGGCTCAAAGTAAGCCATGCAGAGGACCCAATCATCTGCCGCTATGAAATACCAAGAATGCCTAGGTACTTAATTTCTAAATTAGCGGCAACAGCATAAGATCGCTCTGTAGATAGCTGTGGGTAAACCACCTGATGAGCAACATTGATGTTAAATATTTGTAAATGTCTTTGTCAGTATTTATTGCAAGGCTTCTCGGACTTCTACAACCCAAATGAAATTCAAAACGCCTCGCGGCGTAAGATCATCACCCGGGGTGTGAACAAATTTCAACGCCGTCATTTTTTTTATGATCAGCCAACTCTACAGTTTTGGCATTGTCACACCTAGGTCAACCCACCTGACACACTGCAAAAAATTATAAACATTGCTCAACTCCTCCCTCTTTTTGTGGGGACAGACATACAAACAAATATACCGTACTTAGATTTCCAATGAAACCATTATCATCGGTCTTCGCATCGCTCGCGAGCGATAATGAGTCCAAGGGCTGAATTCAGTGTGAGGTGTCTTCGAATATCTAGTTCGAATCGCAGTCTAAATTCCAATAGCTACCGAAAGCGAACAATACTGCACAGGATCTATGCGAAACTTCCGCAGCAGGTCTACAGGCCGGTTAGGCTAGCTAAGTTGTTTGGCCTACGTTCACAGTCTACCGTACCTATTTGACCGAGGTTCGCATGTGTTGCTGTATCTGTTTAAACAACAGAAGATAACACAATTTTCCGTAACCTAGTTGACTCCAGTTTTGAAGGACATCTGAAGCTTTACTAGCGACAGGTGCTAAGCAAACTAATGGAGTCTTTTTCGTAGCCTCATTCGTTCGTGATCAGAATCACCGTAATCATGATCATTGTGGTCACTGAAAACTAAAAAACGGTCAATGACATTGCAAAGAAACCAAGGACGCCATGTTTATAAGTTAATATGTTGGGGAATGGATTTCTTAGGAATATTAATTTATTTTGAATTCAATCCATAAGTGAACTACCTAGCAGAATTTGGCATAGGAAATAGAGTTAATTCGGCAGTTGGGTAAGTCCCATACAACTTACGGAACTAGCCTAGAATTCTGGAAGCCAGTATTACGGACAATCACATTAACATTTACCGAAAATATCAATGTAAGAAGGTCGAAATAACGATTTGCTCCATAAAATTTTTCATTTGTTTAGAGAGCATTTTACGATCGTAAAACTACAATACACTGATTGCAAAAGTAGCTACCTACCTCCCCTTCGTTTTTCACCGCCGTTACAATTTCTAAATCCGACGAGAAATAAAACTTAAGGAAGGCAAATCAAACGCACATGAGCATCACCAAAATACTTTAGCTACTCAAAATTAGGCGGAGCAAAATATGCAGGGCTCGGGTTCGGTCATGCGGGCGGACACAGCCACCACTTTACTGCGACAGACACAGGTGAAGGTGCAAACTACACTCATTAAAACTTCCAACACAATTTACGCTTTACGACACCGGCAAGTGATCACACACTACATTACACGCAAACGTTCCACCACTAGAAACCACCAAATGATGCTCCTGAATGAGTAAGTATTCACAGCGAGTTAAGTTACTTCAGCGTCGCACAAACAATGCACGGTTTATGATGGATGCATCGGCTGTACGCCGCCTGCAATTTGTGATACTTGCAAGAGAAAAACATCGGCGTGGCGTAATAACCGAACACGTTTCCTTCAATATAATTCACTCTTAACTTCATTGTCTTTAAACTTCAATGCGCCCTTAATTTCAATTGACTGCAAACGTGCCTTAGCATAACTATAATATAAACAACAGATACCATCACAAAATCAAGTTAATGATTTCCTTCACACGCACGCCGCTTGAAGCGAGAGAGCTGCACACTCCACCCTCAACGCACACCAGCAACACACTGATCAATTTTTGTTCTTTTTTTTCTTGGCACGTTGCAGTAAACCTTGGCAATGATTACGTTGTTGTCATCTTTGAGATAGATAAATGCGAAGAAGAACATTCTTCACAATGTTTACTCTGAAAGAAAGAATATAAAGAGTTTACAATAGTAACGTAATACTAAATGTTCAAGTGTAGAGAATTTGTATCATCAGTGAAAGTCATTATTCTCACAAGCATGCTAGATAAACCGTTAATGACCATTCCTGAAATTCATTGAACTAATGTGAATTCGTCGAATGAAGCCCACTGCAATCAATATCTTTACAGAAAATGACGCTCTTGCGTTTGGAAGAAATTTCTGTTGATTGCAAGGGGAACTCAAATCATCACGCTGCTGGCGGGAATGTAGGCGAGCTCTCCGTGGTCGCCTAAGTTAAGCCTTCGTGGCGTAACTTGTTCGAAATTTCAGGCAAGTGCTCTGGCTGCGACATACTGAATTGTGTTTTCGGCATGAAGCAAAGAGCGTAACGTTGTATTCTCCGCTTCCTGAGTTTTCGGTACAGATCCTTAATCGGTTACTCATGACACTTTCAGAAACTCATTATTACTCTCTTAATGGAGTTTTTAGTGACCTCATGCAATCTCGTTGCTTGTAACACTTGCACCACAGTTCAAAGTGGCAAAGCCGGAGCCTCTGTCTCAAGCTTCGGATAAATCAAGCTTCGAAGACTGAGGGCGCATTTGATTGGTCGCAAAAATTAAGTCTTCGAAGTTGTACTTGTGCGAAACTTGAGACAGAAGCTTTAGTTCTGTCATTTCGAATTGTGTTGCGGGCGCTAGAAGCAATCCTATTATGTTAGACTGACTAAGAACTCAAGCTGGTAGATGCGTTAGCCAAATGAACGAGTTTCCTGAGTCAATCGTCCGAACATTTTGTTCAACTTTCGTAAACACAGCTTCGAGTTTGGCAAGAAAAGGTGTACAAATGTTAAGTCAGTTCAGTTTGCTTCGCAAGTGACGTTAGTCAAGCGTCAGACATCACTTCAAATGTGAAGGAAATTAAAACTCAAAATTCTTCGCAACTGTGCGCTCATTGCGTTTGTACAAGCTTTTGCTGAGCTAGACTAAGTTTTTGGAAGCCTCAAGATTAGCTGATCAAGGCGCAACGCCTAAATGTCAATTCCACTGGCCGAAGCCAAACCGTCTGTCAAAAGTTAACCCTCAAAGGCCTGATTTCGGCGCCCGATCGAACGTGCTCCATAGTTTTCGACCTCCCGGTACAGTATGGACGCGTCGCATGGGCAGCGAAATTTAGCCTAGGAGGTTTGACTTCTCCGGGTCATCAGACAGGTACCCTGGCTTCGACTCTTTGGCTCAAGTTTCAGTCGTTGACTCTTATAATCAGTTACCTGAGATACTCCCATATGAACTTACGTCACGTTCGACTGGACACCAAAATTAAGCCGTCTAGGTTTGCGTTGCCCGAAACTTCAGATAGAAGCGTTGGATTTGTGACTTTGAAACGTGTTGCAAATATTAGAAGCGAGGCGGTTATGTTCAGCCCAGTGCTGTAGCCAGGGGGGATTTTAGGCGTCTTTCCCCCTCCACACTCCCTTAGGTCCTAATTGTTATAAATTATTTCTTGGACTTCTGACTTTTTCGTCACTGCAAGGTCAGATGAAACTAGAAGGAATCGGTGGCGTAAGACCATCACCCGCGGTAGGGGGCAAATTCAACGAAGTCATTTTTGATGAACGAGGCTAGCTAGGGCACTGCCCAATTCCCAGAGATTAGAGATTCGCTCTTCAATAATAACATAGGGAAAAAATAGAACGCCTCGCGGCGTAAGACGATCTGCCACGGTGGAGGCAAATTCGCTGCAGTGGAAAAAATTCAACGCCGTCATTTTTTATGGCCAGCTAGGTCTAGTTTTTTTGCATGGGTCACATCTAGGTCAACCCACCAAACTTCCTAGAAAAAATTATGAACGTTGCTCAACTCCTTTGATAACTTATATATTGGGTGGATAGACAATTACCCAAACATATATACAAATATATATGGAAGAAAATATACTTAAATCTTCAATGAAAACATTATCACCTCCCGCACTTTGTTCGCGGGTAATAATATTACTTGCATACTACAAGAAGTCTGAAACTGATAATAACATTGGTACTTGACACAGCTAGATAACTAAGAAGATGCTAAATTTATCCATCTTGTAATTGATAGGCATAATGTAAAAATTAAGGCTCACATATAGAATCAACACGTGCAATTCTCCTATTCTAGCACAATTTCATGTCATAAACTGTACATGAATATGCAAGGACAATTGTTAGTGAATATATATATATATATATATATATACAATGTCACAGAGCATGTGTGACTTGCTTTCTATTAATCTATTTTGGGATTCTGTGGTCATCTCAATCCAACACTGTTCCGCTGCATGAAGTGTTTCATCAGTAAGAATATCTGATGTATCGGTAGTTCTGTTATTAATTTCTTTATATTTTCATTGCTATACAAGATTATTGGTTCACAAAAATATTAACACAACAAACACGGTAATTGTTTTTAAGGTCACGGTTAATATATTATGTTGCATATTACAATTTAAAAAAAAAATAAAAATTCAAAAAGGAACAAGTTTGTCAACTGTTTAATTAGACTGTTTACTGTTACAAAATGGTCTAGGATGCACCGAAGACAATATAAGAAGCAAAATTTCCAGGGGCTCTTGAACGGCCCCAAGACCCCCTCCCCCCGTCGAAATGCCGAGCAGCTCCGGGCTGTCGAAAGACTGGGATGTTAGTTATATCTTGTAACCCCACATACTCAAAACTCAAAGTTTGACCAAAGAGCTTAGAATACAATAAGAACAAAAAGTACGAGCAACTTTTTTGTTCCAGTTTCTGTCTTCCTCTGGTGATTTGGTATAGGCTCTTCTGTTTATTCTGTTTGTAGGCTACACAAACTCTGTTTCAAAATGGCGGCACATGAAGAAGTGAGCGTAAACGGAAAAATAGTTGAGCGCATTTCTACGTCAAAAATAGAGTATTGTAACACGTTCTCAAAGCTAAATGAATAGCATCACTACAGAATAACGATGAAAGTGAAAAAGAGAAACTCATTAGAAAAAATGTTGTTGAGGTCGTTTTATGGCACTCACAAATTAAACTCTTTTGATTATTTTTGTATACAAAACACTAAAATAAAACAGAAACAAACCTTTTTCCTTCCGAGAAAGTAATATTGAAACGAAAGCATTTAGAAAATCAGAGAGCACTCTGAGAGAGCATAGCTCCGCCAAGCAAGGCAACTGCAATGAAAATTTCAAATTGTTTCTGAAACCATGATTTTCGTTGTATCAACACCAAAACCTAATCATTTATGTCTTTCAACTAGTGGCCCGTGCCGTCATTATAAATGACGGCAAAAAATTAACACTTCACCAAAACCCCCGCCGTCTTTGGGGCTTCCTCATTTTTCCCCTATCTAATACTGAAGAAAAAGATTCCAAAGTACCCAACTTTTTTTTTGCCTTTTGAAATCTGAATTTTCTCCTATCTTATTAGTTATATTTTTCCCTTATCTAATACTGAAGAAAAAGATTGCAAGGTACCCAACTTTTTTTTTCGTCGAAGAAAAATATTGCAAGATACCCCACTTTTTTTACATTTTGAAATCTGAATTTTCTCTTATCTTCTTCCCATAGAGCGTGACAGGAAAGATATAAATATATATAAATAAATAAATAAATAAAAACACGACGTGAATTATTATATAGTACTGATAGTATTAGCAGTTGCCGTAACTTTTGTGACAATCCATTAAAAAGTTTTTTGAGTTAGGCTGCTAACAAACATAAGTCAAAAGTCACAAGCGGATTAACCAATCATCACCAATATTTAATCATTTAGCCTATGTCTCTTAACTTAGCATTACTAACAAGTCCTGTACATTTCATAAAGATCCATCCATAACTTTTGAGTTATTGTGCTAACAGGCATAAAATCAAACACACGAACGAACAAACAAATAATCACGAAAATTTGGTCATTTACTCTTCGTAATATACCTAACAACTCATGTAAATTTCATGAAAATCCGTCGATAACTTTTTAAGTTATGACATTAAGGAAAATGAGTGAGACAAACAAACAGAGTGACGGATCTTCACCAAAAGTAAATCATCTGTTACTGTTAACATGACTGACTAACAATTCCTGTATATTTCGTAAAGATCCGTCCATAACTTTTGAATAATCTTGGTGACAGACAAAAGACAGACAGACAAACACGACTAAAGCATAACCTCTTTGGCGGAGGTAATAACGATAACTATGAAAGAGGCGCGGTAGAGGCGATACACGATGTTGTTGACGTCGTACTGTTACGTCGTAACTAACTAGCAAATAATTGACTGAAACCGTTCCAAACTGTTAATTTATTTTAAGAAAAGACATAGGTAAGCTTTCGACTGTGAAATCCACCAGTTTATATTTTAAAATGCTTGCTTTTTTAGGTGAGGCGCGTATAACAGGTTCTCCTAGTAACGCCACAGCTTTTAGAGGTAAACATTTTACGGACGAACAGGGCCAAGGCCACCTAGAAAGATTGTCTAGGTGGCATTGACAGGGCACGAGCAGCGAGTGTCTGTTACTGGCAGAACGTAGGATTACCACAGTACACTAAAGTGTACTGTGGGATTACCCAATTGCCGAACCAACTCTATTTTCGAACAACAGCTTTTATTTGATAGGATTATTACTTTCACTTATCAAATAATGATGTTTGTTTGGAAATAGCGTTAGTTCGGCAATTGGGCAATTCCCATAAATAATTATAGAAAATTTACACAACTTCACCAATAACATCACTTTCCCACAGAACAAATTTAATGCGTCCATGTATCTTTCTTCATCTTCCTCGTTTTCTAGCCAAAAACTTTCTGCGAACAGTTTATTTAAGGCGTACCCATATAACGAATCTTTATCTGCATACAACAGATATATTTACTAATATGTAAAAAATAAATCTGCGATGTATCGCAGCTAGCCTAATACTCCACAATCGCTTTCAAGCCATCACGGTGATCGTGATCGCAGTGATTCTGATCACGAATGTAGCCACAAAAAGACGCATTGTGTATAAATTATATAAAATAAAGTTTATGATGCACAATGGACTATAGTTGGCGCAAAATATATAGCAAATCAACCGCGCTGACAAACCGCGTGCAACTGGACGTTGAAAATCACAGGTTACTCGTGCCGTCGCAACAATAACCAATCACCGCAGGAGCAAAATATCAATTGAAGGTGCAATATGGCGATAACACATGCTAGTCAAAGAAACGGGTATCGTCATCTTTTCGTCCGAATGCGTTGCTGCGCCCATTTCAATGGCAGACACTTGCAAAGAATTTTCAGTTATAAATCTCTCCAGATATAATAAGACGTCCGAAAGTTGACTAACGGCACCTGCGGAGCAGTAGTAGTGGTACAAAATTTTACTAGCGCATCAGGGACACAATGTCTATATCGCGCTGTACTATTCCTGTAGTTTAACACAGGCTCGTGCGTCACAGGACGCGAGGTAGGTATGTCTCGTTCAAATTATTAATGATTTTTGTCTCGGCTTTTCTGCCGGTAGGTCTCGGATTCTGAGTGGTCAGTGCGCTACTGATAGGAATAGGGCGCAAGTTGTGCATCTCCAACCCCCGGCTGAACGCTTTTGCTCAGCTACGCCGCGCAGGGAGAAAGAACCGAAAAAAAAAGAAGGCTGAAGTCTAGCGGGAATAGGTCGGCCCGCTCGATCAGCGGCCCACCTCCCAAAACAGAAGGGGAAGTATTGAGAGCCTACCAAACTTTACAAAACTAATCTCGTCAGCAGGAACTGCGGCAAGCTGCAACATCCCCTGCAAAGAAGGCACTAGGGACTCATGGGGTCGCGAGGCCCAAATGTATTGTGGCAGGGAAAGGGCCCGCCAGAATATACCCTTGAGGGCGCACTTGCGGAGCAAACGGAGCTGACGGTAAACATTTTCACACTATTCCTTATCAATCTCTAAGTTGTGTTTACGCGAGTTCAGCATAACGTTTGGACGAAAGGATGACGATACTCGTCCTTGACTAAAGTGTGTCATCGCCATTACACTCTTCACATGAAAAAACTCTGTATAGTACCATCATAATAGATGCTTAACTTGTTTCAAATTACGTTCGAAGTAAAGGGTATCGTTTAACGTGTAAAAACAATATGAGCTTCTTTTCTGAGATGCATTTAAACTTTCACTCTAAATCGACACCAGCGCAAGATTACAGCCATTCTGCTAACCCAAAGCGATTGTCCCAGAAATTGCCACGGAGTTTCTTCTCTTGTATATTGAAAGCTCTTTGGTCTGGCTACAGCCCTGCCTAAGCCTGCAGAAAACTCTTTACAGAGCAAGACTGAGTTTCCGGTCGTATCATCTGCCTGATTTTAGGTTAATGCGGGTCGAAGCCCAGGTACTTGTCTGAGATTTCTGATGAGTTGGCTCGGCTGAAATAGACTTTGATTAGCCAATCGATCGACCCTACGCATTGCCACCTACGGAGAACAAGAGACCACATAGGCTTAAATAGAAAAAAAGGGAACCCGGCAATGCCAGCTGAATTTACTGGTCTTCATTTGCCTGTGAACCAGAGCCCTTGGGGCATGTTCGACTGGGCGGTAAAATTAAGCCTGCTAGGTTGGACTCCTTCGAAACTTCAGGCAGGTGCGCTGGCTTCCACCCGTTAATTTGAGGTTCGGGATTAACCCTTAATCAGTCACCCTTTAGACTTCCAGAAATTCAATCTTGCTCCGTGACATGGAGTTTTCAGTCGGTTCAAAGTAACCGGGTTGCTTTTAACACTAGCACCACAATACGGAATGGCAAAGCCAAAGCTTCTGTCCGGAGTTTCGGACAAGTCATGACTCGAAGGCTTAATTTCGACCCCCTAATCGGAAGCGACTTTGGTGAGCGATGTAACCCCAGCAGTAAAATATTATTGGGTGATGCATCCCGTTGGCAGGTCTAAAGGCCGCTTCACACGTCAGGCTTTTCAACGTGTTATTCCAGTGCATCGTCCAAGGCGTTACTGTGTTACTGAAACTGCAGAAAGTGACAGATTTCTGAATTCTACTTCGCTGCACTTTTTAGATGTCACAAACTTTAATAGCGACAACATATAAATCGGCCCTTATTATCCATGAATATTCAGTAGCTGCTAAGATTTGTATGAAAAGACCATGGTGCACCTCCATCAGCCCTTTAGTCACTACGCAATATTATTTGTGGAGGTTTAAACATCGTTCCGAAATCTTACATTAAATATCGAGTCTTGAACACATACGGTAACCATGTTTTATTTTTAGCTTGAGCTATCGCTCGTAGCAAGCATGCAGACGCAAAACAACTCAGTCACCTGTCAATGCTGCTCTAAACTGCCCAGGTATGTAAATTATATAGCTATATCCTAAAAATAGCACTGATGTTTATTTGTTTAGAAATTAAATAAACGTGCGTACATCGCCGTACTAGTCCTAAACTTAATGAATTTGTGATTGTAAGAGCGAAAACCGAACTTAAATTTTTGTCGTAATCAGCATTGATAATTACCTCCGCCAAGGAGGTTATGTTTTCGTCGGGTCTGTCTGCTTGTCTGTTGGTCTGTTTGTTTGTCTTTCTCTCTGTCTGTCCGTCTGTCTGTCTGTCACCAAGATAATTCAATAAGTTATGAACGGATTTTGACGAAATTTACAGGGATTGTTTGGTATGTTAGGAGGAACAGATGATTAACGTTGGGTGAAACTCCGTACTTCCGTTCGTTTGTTTGTCTGCCACATTTCTTTCAATTCTACAGCTCAAAAAGTTATGGACAGATTTATATGAAATTTACATGAGTTGTTACGTATATCATAAAGAGTAAGTGACTGAATTTTTGTGATGATCTGTTTGTTTGTTCGTTCATATGTTTGTTGCTGTGTTTGATTTTATGTTTGTTAGCGCAATACGCAAAAAGTTTTGAGTGAATCTTTATGAAACTTACAGGAAATGTTAGAAATGTTAAAGGACATGAATGATTCAATTTTAATGCAGATCGGGTGATTCGTTTGCATGTTTGAGTTGTGTTAATCATAATGTTTGTTAAGCAATAACTCAATAAGTTTTGAATGAATCTATATTAAATTTACAGGAGTTTTTAATATTGTTAAAAGACAAAAATGGTTAAGTTTTGGTGCAGACCGGCTGATTCGTTTCTATGTTTGAGTTAATTGTGTATGTCATAATGTTTGTTACGCAATAACTCAAAAAGTTTTGAATGGATCTTCATGAAATTTGCAGGAGTTGTTAGTACTGGCAAGAAATATAAATAAACTAGAGCACTCTAAAAGCGCATACCTCCGCCAAGTGAGCCAACGGTAGCAAAAATTCAAATTGGCTCTGAAACCATAATTTTCTTTGCATAAACTCCAAAAGCTAATCGTTTGTGCCTTTTTATATTAATAACAGCTTGTTCAATTTTTTTGAAGATCCGTTCATAACTTTTTGAGTTATACTGTTAACAAACCTTATGACAAATATGAGTCAAACGTACAAACGAACCACACCAAAATTTGATCATTTATGTCTTTTACCATTACTAACAACTCCTATAAATTTCATTAAGATCCATTAGTTATTTTTTGTTATTGTGCTAACAAGCATAAAATTAAAAACAGTGACAAACGAACGAACGAACCAACGGATCATTACCAAAATTTGGTAATCTACTCTTTGTTATATACCTAACAACTCATGTTAATTTCATCAAAATCCATTCA